>MU228353.1:862486-877667 GCA_018584345.1 Thuja plicata | reverse complement strand
TTTCTATCGAAAGTAATTTCTTCATTTAACATGCATATGGGTCAAAATCCCACTAAAATCTTTACTAAATTAGTTTCGATCGAAACTAAATTAGTTTCGATCGAAACTAACTTAGTTTCGATCGAAACTAAGCAAAAAAGGTAGTTTCAATCAAAACTATTAATGTTTCGATCGAAACAATCAGGTACTTTGTATCGAAAGTACCTGACTAAATCCTCCCACCTCGCAGATTCGTGAGGAATTTATTCCTCCGAAAAAGTGTAACCCACTATTGTGGGATCACCCTCATATTAATTTGATCTTCCAGACTTCATGTTTGGAAGATTGAGATATCCAAAATTTACATATCAAGATCTGGTTAGTACTACAAATGGATTTAATGAGACAAATTTGATTGGTGTGGGTGGCTTTGGATATGTCTTTAAGGGTATTTTAAGAGATGGTATGGTAGTTGCAATCAAAGTTCTCAGTTTCCAAAATGAAGAGCTCCAAAGTAGTAATAAGAGGGAATGCAAAGTCTTGGCAAGGACTCGACATCGAAATCTCATTAGAGTTATAAGTGCATGTTCATACCCCGACTTTAAGGCTTTGATTCTTTAGTTTGCTACAAATGGGAGTCTGGAAAAGCATTTGTATCCTGAGAGTAATGAGGAGGATGTTTGTGAACTCAAAATTGACAAATGTTTGAACATTGTTATTGATGTGGCACAAGGCATAGAATATCTACATCACGATTGTCCTACCCAAGTTGTTCACTGTGATTTGAAACCCAGCAATGTGCTTCTAGATGCAGATATGATAGCCCTTGTAGCCCTTGACTGGTCCTACAAACTCGATTGATTCCTTGAGCACATCAATAGCCATGAGAGGATCTATTGGCTACATGGCTCCTGGTAAGCCCTTTTATCCTTATAATTTTTTCTTTTTTAATTTATGTATTTTTAATAGTGTAAATAACAAGATTTTGTATGAGTGTACCTTTGTGAATTGCAGAATATGGATTGGGCATGAACATTTCTAAAAAAGGGGGTGTTTACAGTTATGGAATTCTCTTGTTAGAGATGATCACAAGGAAGAGGCCAACTGATGCCATATATGTTGATGACCTAAACCTCCCAAACTGGGTGAGGGCAGCCTTTCCAGAGAGGCTAGTAGACATTGTTGACAGCAGATTGCTAGAGAATGTGGACATGGAACATAATGAGTACCTCGTTTCTTTTACTCATATTGGCCTGATGTGCACAACTGAATCTCCCCAAGAATGACCGAGCATGAGAGATGTAAGAAGCGTATTGGAGGTTGTAAGAACTACTTTCATTGGAGGCACAACATCAACCTCCAATTTTAAAAGAACCTTATCAGATTTGGTGCTCAATCCTAGTGCCAGGGAAGGACAGTTTTGTGGCAGTGAGAGCTCTACATATTAGCTAAATATCCGTCCATAAAAAAAATAACACAGCTCTCAGGTACTTATTTTGCAATATTTTAGCTCTATGATATTAACTTAAAAGTACAAAAATAATAAAAACATTCACTAGTCATTCAGAAGAAATCTCTAATTTTCAAATTTATACCACTTCACAGCTCTTCAAAAACTTGGACTTGTAAAACCTTACAGTGTTTACATTAGTTTTTATTCTGAACTCTGATAAGTTAAAATGAAGTTAAGTTAAATAAAAAATATAATGTTTTGTTTTTACATGATTTTCAGTATCAAACTATGTTTTCTATGTTCAGGGTGGGAATGCGACCACGCCAAGTTTTGTGGAAAAACACATACTACTGCTGCCATGGCTCAATAGCTATCAGGGTGGTCTGCCAGCTGATTCTGCATATTAGATAATATATTTTGTCATGTGGAATATTTATTTCAGTAGCCGATTCTCTCAGAACATTTATGATATTAACATAATTCTGCATATTAGATAATATATTTTGTCACGTGGAATATTTATTTCAGTCGCTGATTGTCTTAGAACATTTTATGATATTAACTATGTGAATATTAAGGATTATAAATAAAACTGGAGACAGGGGTAAGCAGTAAATTTTGCAGTTTTGTATAGATGTTGATAAATTTGACCCCGTGTTAGTGTCTGATTTTGAAGAAACAAATTCATGGTATTTTGGGGCTTGAGATAATACAAAATTCTTTTTTTGGAGCTGTAAATGGGTCGGGTACCTTGGAGTTACCAGTTCCACTATTCCCCGACGGCAAACTGCACCGTCAGCGACAATGGGCATAACTGACACCAACCACAACAGACAAATTCTCTTTGTTGGGAATATATATGGTTCGGGTACCATGGGGATACCAGTTCTATTGCTTACTAACAGGGTCCAGCACCGACGACGACATTGGTTATAACCGACACCGACCACATCGGTCTCCGACCCTCACATTACCGACACCGACGACACTAGTACCGAAGTCTAACTCAATCCATTACCGACACCGACAACATCACCATATGTCACTGATGATAATTTGTCTGACACCGGCCAATAGACAATACCGATAATGCAAGCACCGGCAGCTTATCCGACAAATGATCTCGATCATCGAGGATTTCCTATGCTTTGTATGAAGCCACTGTGCTTTATTTTCATTATAGACTACTTTCTATACTATAGTATGTTCTGTCCAATTTAATAGAGAGGGTTCTCTATCTCTGATTATTTCCTATGTATTTGAGCAAGGATTGTGGGTTTTCTTACTGGTTCTTTCCCAGAGGAGTTCTTGAACTAGTTTTATTATTAATATATATTTATAGTGGCCCGCCCACTTTTGCTTAAAAAAAAAATATTAAGGATTATATATTGTAATTAAGTCTTATTATTGTTATTAGCACATATAGATATTTTTATATAAGTAATTTGAGGTAGTTTTTGAAAGTTATGGAAATACAATGATTTTTAAAAATTTGTATGCACTGTATTTAATAACATTATTTATTATGTTATATTTATAATTTTTTTAAAAATGATTTTTATATAATTTAGTTTTGTTTTTCAATTATGAAAGTGGAATGAAAAAATGAATAAAATATTGTCTTTAAATTTTAAAGTTTGAAAGATAGTTTGTCACTGTCATAAGGGTTTGAAGAGGATAATTCTTAAGATAACTATTTATTGAAAAAATAGATTATTCATTTTTTTGTAAGTATTTTTGTAGATAAAATATAGATATTTAATAATATTTTATTGATAAATAGGTGTAAGAATTATATTAATTATTTATAATTACATATATTATATACATTTAATCTGAATCTCTTAGATTAGTCTTCTTCAGATGTTTACTCCTATTAAACTAAGAGGTCCTCGGGTCCAGATTGCCTTCGACACCCTTATAAGTGGTTTTAGGTTGAAAAACATCATGCTGTCCTCCCACTTTCTCGTAGTTTAATTTGTGTATCGCATCATTGGAAGAGATTGCATCATCAACAACGAGAGATACAGAGTTAACTCAGATATCCCTGCACTATTCCTTGTCTCAACCAAGTTGCAAGTAGACCCAGACAAGCCTAGTATTGGTATCCTTTGTAGAAGACTATTCAAAAATGTTTATCTTGGATATTTGGATAAGATCATTTCTAATATCAAAAGTGACCTTATGATTCCAAAATTGTGCTTTTATGATTCTCCTATAGTTGGAGGATGGTATTTTCTGTCTTACCCAATCCTCCTCACTGAAGACTTGGAATCCCTGATTAACTGGATACCTATTGTCAGAAGGAATTTGGATTTCCTTTACCACTTATTTCATATTCGACTTCCTCCATCAGCAAATTGGATTCTCTCTTTCATCCTAGAAGATCAAGTGGGCTCCAGGGAAAATGATTCACAAATGAATTTAAACTAAGAATTTCAATCCCCAAGTCGACATAGGAATGTCAATGAACTCGAATCTACTTCATAGTCTTAATCCATTTTCTCAAGGTTTAAGAATTTAGGGTGCTAATATTCCCAAGGGCCTCGACTAAACTGCTAAGAGCTTGTAACGATTCTATATGCTTTGTATGAAATGCTAATTCTTTCATTTATCTTATCTTTATGTTTTACGCTTGATGGCAAATGTATGATGTGAACATGAAATTATGCACCTCTAACGATGATAAACTAATTATGTGGAAATGTTCATTCTTATGAGGTATTCAATTTAAATAGATGTCATTCTTATTAATTTGATCAACCCTGAGTTAATTAACCTTTTACTTCACATGTTCTAATTTATGTCAGTCCTCCTGTGATGAAACGTAATCTCTAGTTATAACTACACATAATAATGATTTATGGCTCAACTATTAAACCTCTTCACATATCACAATGCTTCCCTACACTATTAAGTTATTGGAAATAACACCAGTAGATTACATAGAAGGAAAAATTTGTTTGAACAGGTAAAGGACAACACTTAAAATTGCAAGGCGAAGTAGGTATGTACTGTGAAATTTTTTTAATTAAGATTTAAATCCCAAATTTCAACTTTTAAATCCATTTAGTAATATCTATATTTCCCAGGCGCAACTAACATAGCTCTTAGCCAGAGGAATGAATGCAGGAAAAACAAAGAGCTGACCAATCTAAGAATATCTAATCTAGAAGTTACTTAGAGACTGACAAGGCAAAAAACAAAGTCTCCATAGACGAAGGATGAATAGGAAAGAGGAAAATAAAATTATAAACATCCTCAAGAACCAACTTCTCAGAGGGCTGGAAAGTATCATAACTAAGAATCCATATAGATGATATCAACTAAATTAATTCCCTTACACTAGAATGTAATCAAAGAATAGATCTTAGATATTCACGATATAAACAAGGGAATGCTCTTAAAATTTTCTAATAAGGGGAATACCCTTAAATTCAAATGTATTAGTATCAAGTCTTTGGTCCCAGGCAATACCGAAGGTTTTTCTTGCCACCATTCTTTTCCTCTGGTGCCAGCATTGAATATAGGGTAAATTGTAATTATTTTAATATTAATAAAAAACTAAGGCTTACGCCATTTAGCAAGAATTTTTTTTTATGTTGACGTCGGATAAAAAGATGGTTCTTAGAATAAGTAATCCTAAAAAATATTTTAAAAATTTTAAATTAACAAGAGGCAATTTATTTTGTTGCTAACGTTGGTACTTTGTGATGGTTAAGTTGTTGTACATTGTTTCCATCAAGGTTCAAATCTAATTAGGATTGAGGTCCCCCATTTGTGGTCTTACCAATTCATAGCTATAGGTCAAAGTGTTTTCCCATCTTGTTAAAAAAAATATACAATTTATTTTGTAGACATATTGAATTGTAAACTATAATATAACATACTAATTCATAAAAATAAATATAATATAGTACATTATAATTTATGATTTAATTTTTAATAATTTAATATAATCAAATTTTATTAATAATTGCGTACATTTTAAATATATTTTGCTAATAGTTTAATAATATTATTGTATTTTCATTTTAACGATTTTTTATATTATATAATAATAATTTAATATTATTTTAATATATAATAAAATATTTATTATAATTACTTCATAAAATATCTAGAAATTTAATACATATTCAAAAAAATTGGGTGTTTAATTTTAAGTGTTAGTAATAAAATCATGGAATAAAAATAAATTGTAATATTTTTTTGTTCTCTATATGTGATGCCATTTGCGATAAAATTATGCTTATATTAATGAAAATTATTATTATTTATTTTAGATTACATTTAGATTATATGTTATCAATATTTAATTTAATTTGTTATATCATAATATATTATATAATGAAATTACAATATTTAAATTACATACTTTTAATTTTAATTTAATATATAATTTTTTTCTAATCAAAAATATTTTAAAAATAATTTTATTAAATTATTTTTAAGATAATATAATATTATTGATAATCCTAAAGGATCATAAGTTTGTCATTAGTATACAAGGAAATAATTTTTGGACTGGTGGTTACATGGTAACCAAGTGACAACACTCAAACAAGCACAGAGGTCACCAAAACAGTCAAGTGCAGAGGTCACTGAAAATGTCTCAGCACAGTGGTCACCAAAATCAGTGAACATCGATAGTACTATCACCGACATACAATTTAAAGAGTAAACCGAGAGCACAATTCACAGAGAAACCCAAGAGCATAGTCCACCGAGAAAACTGAGCACCAGTCTACAGAGTAACTCGAGCACCAGTGTATCGAGAGAAAGTTTTATTCCCAAGAAAAGTGGATCTAAGATACATGTCAGATAAAGCACTTATGTTTTAAATATAGCTTTATTCTTAGCTATAAAACCATTTCTTGAGGATCAAGTAAAGCATAAGTAATAGTTTTAATCAGTTTAATTGATTGTAAACATGCAAACTAGGCGATCAATGTCAAGTTATAAACATTTGATCATATAGTTTTTATTGTAAAGCATGAAACCTAATTAGGTCAAAACATTTGTATATATAGATGTATAATCAATCAAGAACATGATGATTGTAGCCGCAGAAGATATCTATTGAACAGATAGAAAGTTTCATGTAGAAGGACACAAAAGGAAGAATTCAATTATGAAGAACTAGATTGAAGGCTACTAAGCAGAATAGAGGTATTATTCATCACAATAGGTGATAATAAATTTTGTGAACTTAAAGGATCTGTATTCAGCAATTCAAGATTGCAAGCTATCAACTCATAAGTATTTTTGTCTACTCTCTAACAATCGTAGCAAATAGAAGAAATCATGCAAGAAGGCAGACTTAACAGTATTTATGTAAATCTCTTAACTAAGTAGACTTAACAAGTCTAACATGTTACTCCTAATAGGGTAAGATTATCAGAAGTGATCACAACTTGTATCCTTAACTGACATCACCTTCCATTCTACAGATAGTTAAGCTTTCTGGGTTTCATCCCCATCACATTTTTTACCTTCTAACATGGGTTTTCTGCATTACCAATTATTGTGTCATGTGTCAATGAATTTCATGAATGTTTCTATCATTGTTTACATGCACTTACATTTATGGTTATGATATTACATACCTAAGGTAGAAAGCAATATGGTCGGAAATGCAAGAAAAGTTTACTAAGGTTAATTGATAAAAGTTTTAAGGGTATTTATTCACCCCTCCCCTCTCACTACACCCTTCCATTATTTCCAGCAATTGGTATCAAAGTTGGATCTCTTTTTTGAAAATGTTAATCACTTGAGAGAAAAGATCATACAATGGATAGGTATAAGCTTGCTAAAATAATGAGAATCATTAGTTGCAAATTCAAATTTTCTTTGAGAAATACAAATAGGCAAGAATCAAGATGAGAGAGTTATTGGATGAAAGAAAAGTCATGGCATCTCACAAAAATGAAACTGACAATCATCAAGAAGAGATACCTGACTTATTTGAATCATCAGGATCAAGATCTAGTAATACATTTGACACATCTTAAGGAACCATTGCATATCTGAATGAAATCAAACAACATTTGACTGAAAAATTTAAAGTACTATAGATTGGTCAAGAGACAAAGATGGTAAGAATAATTGATTTTATGAATAATGCTAGACAAGCTGAACAAGAAAAAAAATTGGCTATTGATGATAGGAGAAAGATCGCTGAAAGGTTGCAAGAGAAAAAATCTGAGGTACAAAGACTTACTAAACATCACATTGAGATCACCAATCAGATAGTTCTTATGAGTCATGAGGCCAACTGAGTGAACATAGAACTTAATGGAAAATTAGAAATTATTGGTGAACTCAAAGAATAAAATGAGAAACTAAAGCATGAAGTGAGGATTCAGGAACAACACAATGATATGATCAAGAAAGCTGAAGGTAGTACAAAAAGAATGGATGATTTTTTGAATGGTCAAAGAAGACTCAACAACAACAACATAGGTTTAGGGTATATTGAGTATGGAGAATCATCAAACCAATCTAATAAAAGGAATGTATACACAAATCCAAGACCAAAGAAGCATTCATGCAATCGCTATGGAAAACCAGGCCACACATTAAATGTTGCAGGAGAAATGATAAAGGTATTCCTAAATCTACTTCTACATTCATAGGTAATTGTTATAGTTGTAACAATCATGGACACAAAGCATATGAATGAAGATCTAAGGTGAACCAAATAAAGAAGGAATCCTACATGGAAAAATACTATTTGACTTGAAAAATGCATGGCCACACATCTCATGAATGCGAAAAAAATAAAAAGCAAGTATGTTAACCAAAAGAACAAGAAAATGCTTATAAACTGAGAAGAGTCGATAATTCATATGTTTGGGATTACAAGACATGGGTAAATTGCACAACATGTGGCAGATATGGACACATATCTACAAACTGCATGATGAAATGGGTAAGAGGGTCTAGAAGCTGGACTAACCCTGAAATGGCATGCTTACACTGTCATAAGGTTGGGCACTTAAGAAAAGGCTGCAGAGACCAACTGACAGAGACAATCACTTTTTCTAATGGCAATACTATTGAAGACATTAGTAGATTGAGAAATCAAATGTGGAGGAAAGCTTCAAACAATGATAATGTTGGACCAAGCAATACAACTAGTGAAACCTCTTCTAATGGATTAGGTGATTTCACCACCCCCACCTAAACAAACACAAGTATGGAACTGTACTCTACAAAGTTTTATTTTACATCAGTTCCACCATTCATTGATAAAATGCCAAATTAGCATGAATGGAGATGCACTATGGTATTACTTGCTATGATTTTGTGAATCTAGTCTCATCGGTCAATACATACCAAGCATCGTCGGTAAGCATGTGAAAGACAATCAAGTCTTCGCTACATACCAAACACCGTTGATGTACATATAAAAAGTACAACTAAGTTGTCACTTACCTCGAGCATTCTATACTCACTAAGGATGAAGACTTTGATGAGTTACCCAAGCTTCTATGCTTTGTTGACCAAGTGGTTGGTAACACATTCAATGCACAACTTAGGTTATATTTTTCTATAAAAATGGAAAATGAGAACTCATTCGCTCACACAGCAATAAAGAGAGAAAGAAAATAAAAAGAAGAGTGAAGAAGAATGACAAGGTTTGTAGAGAGATCTGCAACAGATTCAAAGATACTCTAACAAATTCAAGCACTCACAATGAAGATCTAGTATGTAACTAGACTTACCAAGCTCATAGTTCATTTGCGAAAAAAGCGCTAATTATCAAACAATAGTAACCACTTCACGGGTTGCAAAGATCAAGAATGTAAAGGACAAGAAGATCAACCTAATCAAGAACTCTACCTGTGAAGAGCCCAACAAAAATTTTTGTCCCAAGGTTTCTTCTCAACCCGATGACCAAGGAGCATTCTTGAGTATACCTCCTAGGGGTTTGCTAATAGAAGACATCCGAGCATATATCCACTGCAAATTTGTAGAGATAGGGAATCTTGAGATTGAAGAAGCTTACAAAAACCTATGCAAGGATAGAAACCTAAAAGATGAACACAAACACATTGAGGTGAAATGGTTAAAAAATGCCCTAATATCCTGAGAGAGTTCAAAACAGAGTGGATTCACATAGTACTCAACCGAGTACATGATAGGAAAATGTAGTTAGATGAACCAAAACCGATCACAAGGGATGTAATCCATGTAGTGACAGGTTACCTCATAACCGAGAAGGCTAAGGCCCTAAAGAAGCCAAAATGAGAAGAAATTGAGAAACTCACTAAAGTCGAATGGGATGGCAGAGGGTTAAAGGTTAATTCAATCACCGACCCTAAGATGAAATTTGGTGCATATGTGGTTGGATATAAAATATTCCAAGCTGCCAAAATGAACAACATAACATGTGAAGCAGTTGATGCTGCATATAAAATTGTGAAGAAGGGACTACAGCTAGACATATCTGACCCGCTACTAAAGAAACTAGAAGAAAATATGAGAACAATTAGATCTGCCAGATCTAATACATGTAAGTTTGGTTCCATCCTTATGTGCATATTCTTCTACTTTCATAACTTCTTTTATTCTATCGGTGATGTCACTTGGGACACAAACTAACCCATTACTGCACAGATAAGTGACTTCATTAAGTCATTAGGAGATAACTTCACACTATTAATGGATGTCTACTTTTCCACATTTAAGACTATGATGGAGAAAAGGATGATAATTCCTACTCAACTATTAGAGAAATATAAGGATGATATATATTTTATGATGGACACCGACACCACTCTCATCAAACCTGCACTACCGAGAACATCATGGTTACCACCACTGGACTATGAAATCAACATTGATCAGGCTACAAAGGATATTGAAGCCTTACTAAATGAACTAGTGGATAAATCATTGAGCGGATTTGGCACTTATGAGGAAGCTAATTCTAGAATCAGGACTGGCTTAGTGGTGAAGAAGATCAACATGAAGAAGACAAAACTGGTGAAAACACTTGAGAAGAAACTGTCAGTAGATGATGAAGAATAAGAACAACAAGATGTCACCAAGGGACAGTCACCTATCAGTGAAGGTGAAGAGTTAAGAGACCCTGAGTCTACTAAATCAAATGCACCCCCAACCAAAAAACCAAAGGTTGAAAATGTGATAGTTGTATCAAGAACCAAAAGCAAAACAAAAAACAAGGCAGACTCACCACTAGTAAAGAAAGGTACTGTGAGGGACTTATCAGAAAAGAAAGCCTCAAACCAGGAAATCATCACCGAAGCAAAGAAGGAAATACATAAGAGGAAAAGAGGATAAGGATGATATTGCTGAAGCAGAAAGAGAGCAAAGACTCCAAATAGAGAAGGTCAAGATACCTAAGATAGTTGATGATATTGCAGATTCAATCATTAATATAGGTAGAATCTCATATCACAAGATTAGACAATGGCTAACCTTGTCTCTCAATAATCAGAATAAGATAGAAGAGGCCATCATTAAGGCAATGATTTCTTACAAGTATGTTCCAATAAAATTCAACAAAAAGATTCCACAAGAACTCAATGAAAAATATCAGCAAGATGGACATATGCCTTGCACATAGAGAAACAAATAAGGGAAAGATCCCTAGTTACAATCATGCCACCTAAGTCAACAGTTGAAGAGATTGATTCAACAATGAAGGAGCATGAAAAGAAATCTTTGCTAAGATGAGAGCTTAGAAAGTACTATAGGGCATATTAGAAGACATTGAAAAAGAAAGCAATGAGCTTTGGAATGAAGTCTTTAATCTACCCGAGAAGGTATTGGCTCTAATTGAGACACCTCACATTGAGGAAAAGGAAGCCACACTGAGCCCTGAGCACATCTTCATCAATGACACCGAGGATGGAAATCCAGTTGATTTGACAATAGAGGTAAGTAAGGCCATGGATGATGTACCTCAGATATTATAATCATTAGGGGATACACCGAACATCACAATAAAATATATAACTCATGTATTGATTCTAATGATGATCTCAAGAATGATGAAGATGTAAGTATTTCCACCGAGAAACCAAAGGAAAAGCACACCGCTAATGTTGCATAGGAAAATGTACCAGGTAACATACCCTTATTGATACAAGCTTTCAATATAATTTCTAAATCAAAGGAGAAAACACCTGAGCTTGATGCTAACATACTAATGGAGAAAGGTGATGAACATGGGGAGAAAAAGATACAAATGAGGAGAAAAAAGATGCAAGTGGAAATAAAGCACCAAGTGATGCCAGTACACAAGAAACTAAAGAGGTAAACAAGGTTGTAGATAAAGACAATGTTGATGTACAGACATCTACTACTGACCAACATAGAAATACCGAGAAGCATACAAAAGGCACCACACCTCGCACACAATCACCAAAATCAAAAGAAATAGAGAAGTAACTTTTTATGTGTAACATAAAAAAATTATATATATATATATTATGTTTTTATTTGAATGTATGTATGTATGTTGATTGTATATTGCAATTATGATTGTGATTAAGGGAAGATAAGATGCTCCTTTCCTTCACCCTCAAATACACAAATAGGGGATCCAATTTTGATCAACCCCGAAGGGTTAATACACAAATGAATCCAATATTTGGAAAGAGACCAAGAAAGGGGATCTTAAATTCTATAAATTGATTGATTAATATGATTAATGACAGTAATTGAAAAGAATAGGAGAAAGAACCAACCTTCCAAAGTGGCAGATCAAATATTATTGTTTTCTAAGATCTATAGACTGTTTCTGGAGATGCCGATAGTTGATGCCAAACCGGAATAGAGAGATGGACAAAACCCAGAAATATTTTTCCATTTTCATGTCATCTTATGAAAAAGGTCAACCCTATACCACTTTTGCCAACTCGATCTGCTCAACTCTGAAAGTGTCCCTGTTCGCACAGTCTCAAAGAAATCCGAAAAGGGTATCCAGATCTGGCCTCAGATTTACAGCCCTGAACCTCTACCTACAAGAAAAATGTTTGCTTGTGGTTGGGGAGGGGTTTGCCTTAGTCAAACCCTGATTTAGGAATTAACCTTGAAATCAATAAAGTATGGAAAGCTAACAAGTAGTCGAATTGAATCTAATAGTGAAGCTATGATATGGAATAGATATGCAATTGTAATTCAAATGTAGCAAGTATGTAAATGTGAAAGCATGGACTTTAGAAACCATAAACCTCCATGATTTTATGCTTGGAATCCACCTTGAAAGATTTTTGAGGATGCACAAAGGATCTTGAAGGAAGATCACACCATCATGATGGCTAGATCTAGGGTTTGAATGATGAATCTTGGATGCTCGAACCAAATCCCTTCAAAGGCTTGAAAGCTTGAATCCTTGATCTTCAATGGAGAAATTGAATGCTTGAGAGGAAGACTTGAACACCTTGAGAGCTTGAGAACATGTAGAACAATGGATGCTTGAACAAAATCTTGATCACCTCTTATCACTTAGTTGATAATTTTACCATGCTTAGAGAAAAATGAGAGAAAAGGCTTCCTTTTATATGAAATTAGGGCACAATATTCTAAGGAGGCCTACATAGGATAATTAAATCATAATTTAAGCCTTTACCCCTAGGAGAGGACCTATATTAAATATAATTTAGGAATCAACCAATTCAGAACCCGAAACAGCCGACCCGAAAGCGGGAGAGAACTTTTTACAAAGATCGACATCCGGGAAACTGTGGGATTCTAGGTTTGGGACCCTGGGACAGGGTAAAGGTCAGCCCTATCCTAGGAAAGGGTTGAGGTTGACCCTTTCCTAGGGCAGGGCCGAGGTCAACCTAGTCCCAAAAGGTCAACCCTGTCCCTGCATCCCAGAAATAGGGTCCTGCAACCCAGAATGCAGAAATTAGTCCCAAAAGTGGTATAAGGAGGAGAAGATCAGGGGGAGATGATGAAAAAATGGGGATGTAATGGATTTCAAATACATCCCCTAAGGAGGGATAAATTCTCTTAACATGGATGTGTTTCCATTTTAAAATGATACATTAAGCCCCCAATTTAGCGGGAGTACAGAAGTCAAACGTGCTCACGGTAAAGTTGGAAGAAAGAGATCCTGGTGGATTGCAATCGAGATAGAATATCCTTTAGCTAGGAACACAAGCCCCTAGACTAAGGATTATAGCACATCATACATACATAAATATATGGAAAGTAAAGAATATTCAATCATAGAAAACATATATAATGACATAAGTAAGACAAGAACAACACTATTGATAAAATAGCTTCACAATCTAATCCTACTAGCATGAAAGAAAAAGAAAGAAAACAAAAAGTGATTACCTCACCTAGTAAGATTCCCACCTTACTATGAATCACCAAGGAGGGAGATCCCCCAACAGGTTCACACATAAACTATTATTGTAGTTGTAAGTGCGTCTTTTGACGACTTTTTGAAAATACCCATAGATCCACATTCTTGTGTCACTATGGAGTATAAAATGTGTGTCCATTCAGGATTTAGCAACTTATGTGTGTTACCATTAAAGTATTTATCATATCATAAAAGGGTGCATATCTCTTTAGGATTTAGCAACTTATGTGCATTACCCTCTGAGGATTTAGCAAAAAAGTAAAATGTGTGTCTCTTCAGGATTTAGCAACTTGTGTGTGTTACCTTCTGAGGATTTAGCATGCTAAAAAATGTAAATAAATGTTAACTATAGTACAAGGGAGACCCTATATATGCCCCCCTCCTTATCATGGCTACCCACTAGGCAGGATAAGGAAGAGGAAGAGGATACATACTTCACATGGTTAGGAGATATCTAGCTTTACAACAATGTATACAATATTCTTAGCAAAGAGTGTTGACCCTTACATCTAAGAACATAGATAGTTGTGAAATGGATATGTCACTTATGAAAAAAGGATCCTCAAAAAGGAAGAGATCTTACCAACAAGAGCCCTACCATAGAGGAGTGCTTAGGATAAAATGTCATCTTCGAAAAAAGCGAGAGGGACCCAAGATTTAATCATCAAGCCCTAGGTAAGGAAAAGAATGAGGAATCTTGGTATGAAGGATACAAACTCTATCCAACAAGCTAGGGAAAGAATTTATAAAGAACATAATTTACCAAATAAAGAAGAGGTAATGACCTATGACAATCACCTCTCCAAATAGGGAGGGGTGTCAATGGTCAAAACATAGATCTTAATAAGGAAAATAATGTTTGAAATATAAACAAATGCCACTAAGCTAAGGAAAGTAGATCCTTAGATAGAGGTAGAAGGAGAAAATACCTTGCCCCCCAGGGATGAAGGCAAAGGATATATCAAATTATATCAAAGTTATAAAAATAAGGGATATCCTTACAAAACAAATGTCCTAGAAAGAATATCATGAGTAAAGGAAATTATAAGGATAGAATGGAGAGAGAATAACCAATTAGAGTCAAAGCCACATTCATGCTAAGAATATAATGGATCCTCTAAGACTATAATAGAATACCTCTTGCCCCCTAGTTTAAGAGACAAGAGGAAAAATAAAGTCTAATTTGTAGAAGAATGAGGGAAATGCCCTATGTCAAAATTATGGAGAAATTGTAGTACCACTCGGGAATAAGATATAATTCCATGAGAAGCTCTATCTCTAACATATAATTTGAAATGCACACAATCAGAAAGTAGATGTTTATTACTATTGTGAAAAGGGCATTTGTACTTATGTAAAGCATTTTTTGGAATAGGTTTAAAACTTTCTTT
>MU228353.1:826878-860649 GCA_018584345.1 Thuja plicata | reverse complement strand
ACCATCATGATGGCTAGATCTAGGGTTTGAATGATGAATCTTGAATGCTTGAACCAAATCCCTTCAAAGGCTTGAAAGCTTGAATCCTTGATCTTCAATGGAGAACTTGAATGCTTGAGAGGAATACATGAACACCTTGAGAGCTTGAGAACATGTAGAACAATGGATGCTTGAACAAAATCTTTATCACCTCTTATCACTTAGTTGATAGTTTTATCATGCTTACAGAAAAATGAGAGAGAAGGCTTCCTTTTATATGAAATTAGGGCACAATGTTCTAAGGAGGCCTACATAGGATAATTAAATCATAATTTAAGCCTTTACCCCTAGGAGAGGACCTATATTAAATATAATTTAGGAATCAACCAATTCGGAACCCAAAACAGCCGAATCCCACAAAATCCAGAATCCCACAGTTTCCCGGATGTCGGTCTTTGCAAAAATTTCCTAGGATAGGGTCAAGGTAAACCTTGTCCTAGAGCAGGGCCAAGGTTGACCTTGTCCCAAAAGGTCGACCCTGTCCCTGCATCCCAGAAATAGGGTCCTGCAACCCAGAATGCAGAAATCAGTCCTGAAAGTGGTATAAGGAGGAGCAGATCAGGGGGAGATGATGCAAAAATGGGGGGATGATGTAATGGAGTTCAAATACATCCCCTAAGGAGGACTAAATTCTCTTAACATGGAAGTTCTTCCATTTTAAGACTTTACACTATGCTACTACATTCCCCTGCTTTAAGCACAATTACAAAGAAGAAGCATAAGAAAGGAAGAAAACCAGTCACACTAGATGAGATAATTGACATACCCGCCTTTGATCCAAGGAAATTGGATCTAGAGTCATTATCTAAGTATGAAAAATTATGTAAGTGGAAAGAAATACAAGATAATCTCAAGAAGGAGCACAAAAACACACAGGTACTGAAGACTATAAAGGAAATCACTAATTAGAATGTGAATGATAAGAAGGCCATAGAAGAACGCATAGAAGAGAAGTATCAATATAATCTCACCAAGAAAATCAGTCAAGAAGTGGTAGAGAACAAGGTAAAACTGTCTAAACTGGTAAATAAATTAGAACCTATTATTTTAGAAGCGGTTACATTAGTTAAAAACTTATGCACACTAGAGCACTTTACTAAAGAACATAGTGTAAAGATAGAAAAGATAGATATAGATCTGAAAGCTAGTGCCCAAGGTCTATCAACCAATGAAAATGCATTCAAGTTGCGTTATGAGAAAATTTTACAATATAAATGGTTGAGACTTGAGATACAAAAGGATGAAAGAAAAATCCGGGATGAAGTAACCAAGCCCCAAGCTCTATTTCTCCCGAATATCACATTGCTACAACACCACATGACTTTGGCAAAGACACTAATTTTTTCCCCAGAGATGTCATTCATAGAGAGTATATATGACATACATGATAGAATAACTTTGGAGCACATGACCCTCGAACACCTCAAGGAACAATGGGAGAAACAAATGGCAGACATTCAAAAATCCCATGCCCACATATTTGACAAGTTGTAAGTACTACACCTTTGTCATTATTTTCAAAAAAGGGGGAAAATGAATATACCAAAGGGGGAAAATTCACCAAGGAAAACATGTATAGAAATTTCATATAGTGTACTTTTACCAAGGACTGTACCTAGGGGGATTCATTGACAAGGTAAATAATTTGTGTATATACTGAACATATTACTTTATACATATCATTTTTTGATACTAATGCCAAAGGGGGAGATTGATAATCCTAAAGGATCATAAGTTTTCCATTATTATACAAGGAAACAATTTTTGGATTGTTGGTTACATGATAACCGAGTGACAGCAATCAAACAAGGACAGAGGTCACCAAAACAGTCAAGTGCAGAGGTCACCAAAAATGTCTTAGCACAGTGGTAACCAAAATTAGTGAAAACCAATAGCACTATCATCAATAGATAGTTTAAAGAGTAAACCGAGAGCACAGCTCACAATGAAACCCGACAGCACAGTCCACAAAGTAAACTGAGCACTAGTCTACTGAGAGATGATTTTATTCTTGGGAAAAGTAGATATGAGATACATGGACTAGATAAGGCACTTAAGTTGTAAATATAGATTTATGCTTAGTTGTAAGACCATTCCTTGAGGATCAAGTAAAGCATAAGTAATATTTTTAATTAGTTTAAATGATTGTAGACATGCAAAATAAGAGATCAAGGTCAAATTGCAAACTTTTGATCATAGATTTTTTATTGTAAAGCGTGAAACTTAATCAAGTAAAAAACTTTGTATATATAGATGTATAATGAATCAAGAACATGATTATTGTAGCCACAGAAGACATCTATTAATCAGACAGAGAGTTTCATACAAAAGGACACAAAAGGAAGAATTCAGTTATGAAGAACTAGATTCAAGGCTACTGAGCAGAACAAAGGTATTATTCATCACAATAGGTGATAATAAATTTTGTGAGCTTAAAGGATATGTATTCAGCAATTCAATATTTCAAGCTATCAGGTCATAAGTATTTTTTCTACTCTCTAAAAATTGTAGCAAATAGAAGATATCCTTCAAGAAGGTGGACTTAATAGTCTTTATATAAATCTCTTAACCGAGTGCACACATACATTGTGTTGCTAAAATCTCTTAACCGAGTTGACTTAACAAGTCTAACATGTTACTCCTAATAGGGTAAGATCATCAGAAGTGATCACAACTTTTAGCCTTAACTGACACCTTCCATTCTATAGATAGTGAAGCTTTGTGGGTTTCATTCCCACCACAGTTTTTACCTTCTAATAGGGGTTTTCTGTGTTACCAACTTTTGTGTCATGTGTCAATGAAATTCATGAATATTTCTATGATTGTTTACATGCACTTACATTTATGGTTATGATATTACATACATAAGGTAGAAAAGAAATATGGTCGGTAATGCAAGAAAAGTTTACTAAGGTTAATTGATAAAAGTTTTAGGGGTACTGATTCACCCCTCCCCTCTCAGTACACACCCTTCTATCATTTCCAACAATTATAGTAAATATATAAACCATATTCAATTACAAAACATCAAAATATAATATCCTAGCATTTTAGTTTCATAATTATAATATATTAAAAATCTTTTGTTTTTAAGACTATAATGTCTTTAGGTACCACTATGAGCCAATCCAACTAGGCCCCCACCCAAAATAATATTATAAATGATTAAAAATAAAAAGGTTCTTAACTTCTATTTTGTTGATGACAAGTTATTCATCTCAAATTCAAAAGATGTGATAATACAAGTTGTTCATTGCATCAAATTTTGGGTTTCTTTTTTATTGTCTTAAATCTAAACTTTTCATTCTTAGGATTTAGCTTATCATGACATAATCCTGTATATTTTTCTCAAATATTAGTACGAGTGAAATAGTGCACCATCAATGGATATCTTGGCAATAACTATTGGCATTCATGTTTCTTTAAAGGACATGTGGGTATTGTTTTTCAACAAACTCATAAGAGAAACTCATGAATTTTTCTAATTGGGTTTTCTCTATGGTTACATGTACTCTGGTACCTAATAAAATTCTAATGGACAACCATATATATATTTCTCTTCATGTCGGTTGTCTTCAAGGAACTATTACAATCAACTAAATCAACATTAAAAAAAAAATTTATGGGCTATGTGGGAAAACAAGAGAGGTTTTCCAACTATGTTGCAATTAAATTACATACAACCAAAAGATAAAGTTGGTATTTTAATTGTAAACCCCTTTAAATGACAAAGAAAAATGGAAACACCTAGTTCATTTTTACATTCAATTTATTGGTGTTGGATGAGACTATGACTTTGTAAATTGGAATGATAAGATCCTCATAGCATCACATTAAAATGAACATCTTGACTCTATTGAAAAACATCTAGAAGGATTTACATACTATCTTGTAGTAGCTAACCTAGTCTATTCAAACTTCAATTAAAGATTTCAGCTTTTCTTCCTCTTTGATTTTATAGAACGAGATAATAATAAAAAACCAATTTCTTGTTATGAATCATGAATTTAGAGGTAAAGATCTCTATAGAAAATGTGTTCATTATTTTTGTGATTTATGGGATATGTTTTAGTTCACATTTAAAATATAGTAGTAGCTAAAACAAAAATTATATTTTAGTATTTGTGACAAGCAACTAGTGTCAAACATTCAATGGTTCATTCCTCATTTCTTTACCAACTTTCTCCCCACATACTAGCACAATAGCTTTATAAAGGATCCAAGGTGAGCTATTTTTGAAAATGTCATTTTTTTCCTTTCAAGGCCACTTATATACTTCTTCTTCCATCTATTTATCTTTTTTTCCTTTATAACACCAATAACTATGAAAACTCCATAGATTTGTCTAGATAGCATTAAGAAATTGTCTTTACGAAGTGTATAAATTTTATGCATAGTCACCTGACTTAACTCCTAGAAACTAATTTATGTCAACCTATGTTTTCTTCTCTAGTTATAATGGCTTATTGAAGAATTTCTTCATATGGCTCATTCTTAGTATCTATCTCCCTTACTTGCTTCTCTACTTTTACTTTTAAAATTGTAGGTCCTTATTATTTCAATTCTATAGTCTTCTTAAGTGCAATTTCTTGATATTTATGGTGTAATTCCTCCTTCTTCATATGTTCTTTTAAACTCCAAACTCTTATATCCTTTATAAGGTACAATATAATGTGTATTATTTTTATTAGTATAAAATAGGTTTTGAAGGGACCTTGAAACCCTTTAAAAATTGATAAATTATTGTATCAGGAGAATAGTCTAATGTTTATTGTTTAAAGTTATTTTAGATGGAGATAAAATTATGTCTTTCACCTTTGGTAGTGCATTTTGAATTTTTTATAATTTCTTTAAAATGTAAAAGTCTTACAAAATTTACTTTGCATTAAGATGAAAGTTTTGAATTGGGTTATTAATTTTATAAAATAAAATATTCTATAAAGCCCACTTTTCATTATGATCTAAGCTATCTTTTCTCATCTATTTTCTTAGTTAATGTACCACATTTTTATAACAATGATATTTGAAATGAAGTTAAAGTAGATGAACAACTTCCTGCACTAACCTTGAGATAAGGGTTATGCAAAATGTTTTATAGCTTTACAATAATTGTACAAAAAATTAACAAAAATAAACATAAATAGCATGCATACCACAACACAAAGATTTATGTGGGGAAAATAATTTTACACGAAAAAACTTGCACTAAAAAAGCCACCCACTATATTTTAAAAAAACAAACAACATAATGGAATACTTATAGTGGAAGCTTCTCATGAGAGTATCACCAACCAAAATCTAGAGGTAATTCAACAACTATATAATTAGGCTTGTTATAATGGATATAGTAATTCTAATAACCAGATTTATGGAGACTCCAAAAAGATACCCATTGGCAAGTAGGTAAGAGAATCTTGAGGTATGTGAATGACATAAAATGTTATGGAATTTTATATACTGTAATAAATGATTTTGAGCTGGTTGGTTACATAGATAGTGATTGGGTAGGATATGTGGATTACAGAAAGAGCTTATTAGGTCATGTGTTCCATTTGGGTTTAAGAGAAATTTCATGATATTCCAAGAATCAACCCATAATTTCTCTGTCTACAACTAAGGTTGAGTATGTAGAAGTAAATACAACAACATGTAAAGAATTCAGGCTAAGGATGATCTTATTTGATTTGAAGGAAGAACAAGAAGATCAAACCATAATATTTTGTGACAAGTTTTCATCAATACCCTTGTTTTAAAAATCACATGTTTCATGGAAGAAGCAAGCACATTAAAATCATGTATCATTTAATTATAAATTTAATTAAAATGGAATTTATTTAGGTTTGAATAGTAGCCAATATGCATTTTCACCAAGCTATTGAGTAGGGACAGTTTTGACCACCTAAAAGAAATATGATCATAATTGATATGGGTCAGGGATGATGTTGCTTTTCATCTCGAGACAAAGAGGAAGCCTTGGAATTTTAAAATTAAAACTAATTTTTCTTGACCCTTTCACCCTATTGTGTATCCACCTACTAGATCCTAACATGTTTTAATTGCTTGTAGTAAAAATTAATTTGGTAGGTAAGTTCAAATTTTGGAAGTGAGAGGGAATTTCACGACATCCCAATACAATGGTAATGTTGACAAGAATAATCATTAGTTGATGTCTTTTTTTGTGTGTGCAATAATAGAGAATGATTTTTTGGTGTGCTCTAAGTGATTGATAGTGTGTGGAGTAGTATCTTTGAGTCTATAAAGATAATGTCTAGTGAGAAGTGTTTTCTCCTAAGATTTAATGAATCTTGAAGTGAATAGTTTGTAAGATATCTCTATGAAGCTCTAGGTGTTTAGATGCAACTACAAATTATTCCACGTTAGTTTTTAATCAATAGTTTGTATTATTTGGAATTTGTTTTTTTTTATGTTGTAATAGTTTATTTTATATTTAATACAAAGTAAGAAACAAATTTTCATAAAAAAAAGTTTTGTGTTACTGCCTCCATTTTATTTTGAATTATGTCATGTACTACCAGTGATTGGAAAATCAGAGTTTAAATCTCTATGTACTTGTTGATTATTTGGGCATTTTAGATATCTAGACTTTTTACATTTTGGAATTTGACTTGTCAAATTGTTGAAACAAGTATTAATTTAGTTACATCATCTAAAAAAATCCATGAAGAAGTACACAACCCAAATAGTCAACCACTAGGAAATGAGACAACATTTTACTACATGTAAAAAGTGTTGTAGACCAATAAAAATAAAGGAAAAAGGTATAGGGGCTAGATAAAAACCTGGCCAAAGAGCATACCATCAAGTAAGAAGAAAAGACCCAAATCTAGTGAGAAGAAAAGCATAATGAGGAGGGTTAGATAGATATGACTAACTACACATAGATATTTTAATATTTGGCATGAAATAATCTACCAAGTGTTTAGTAAGTTCCCATGTAGCCATATTACTCATTGCATCAAGGCGATGCTCACAGAGGTGAAGCATTGAGACTTCCCGGGAGGTCACCTATCCGAGTACTGCTCCAACTCAAGTGTGCTTAAATATGGATTTTCCTCTATGGTTAAACCCACTCTAATTGCAACGCCATTTGAAAACCTTCAAAAAGTGCTATACCTTATGAGCCATTAATTAGAAATTCCCTTAAGCTCAGCAATTGATAAGTAGGAGACATTTTCCACATCCAGCCAAATTGTGATATTGCTATTAGGATTCAACTGTGTAGTATTTTGAGTCAAACTCATTGACCAATGTTTCATGAGTAGTGGTTCACATGAACCCATATCTCATGAGAATGAATGGAACACTTAGAACTCATTGCATCTAGGTGATGCTCATAGATTTGAAGCACAAAGACTTTCTGGGAGGTCATCCATCCCAGTACTACTCCAGCTAAGTAATCCTATTAAAAATTTGTAGAATCAAGTGATGAGAGAAACCCAAGTAAGTGGAAACTACCAAACTGACATAGTCTATTATTTAGACATTAATATACATACTACTAGAATTCTTTTAAGAAACCAATAGTTATCACAACCTTAAACGTATACTCATTTGTCAAGTAAAATGATGTTTCTTGTGCATTCAACATAATTTACTTGCATCAAATTTAAGAGGTTACAAAATGTAATATATTTTTCACTATTCAAATTATATTATATTAGCTCATAAGCAGTGGTGTCCTCCTCCTCCTCCTCCTCCTCTTCTTCTTCGGCTTCTTTGTGAACATAGATATCTTTCTTTCCATGCATAACCAAATCTCCTCATTATTACAAGTGAGATCAATAAAGCATCGCAAATGGCTCCATATTTGATAAAAAGAATCACTCTTTTTATTCATTTTTCCTTCTTCTTTCACCCTTATTATCCTATTTTCCTCATTACTATATTGTTGAATATTTGACTAAGCGACACTTTGTCTACTAGTGTGAATTCTTAGTTCTGGATAAAATTCTCTTGCATGATGAATTTAAAACACTCATCCACGATCCTTTTTTCTTATTTATTTCCCCATACTCTAATATACTCCTCCTCCTTCATCACTGTCATGTTCAGCATTGGCAATATTGTTTCTCTCCTACACATAAAGATAGAAATATTGTTATGTCAATATTTAATTGACATTGTGATTCTTTCCATAATTCCTTCTCTCTTTTCTCACCACTATATATTATATTAGTATAGTTTTTTGCATTCTATTGGGTTGCATTTAGTATGCATTTCTAGTTTCCTTCTATCCATGGCTATTTTTTTTATGAGTAGTGTTGGTCCCCTCATCCTTTTAGTACATTTCTAGGTTTCATAGTCTATTGATCTTGCATTTCTTTCCTATCATGTTATAATAATTTCTCGTTAATGGACTTTATTTAATATTGACAAGTCCATAACTTTAACATCCTCCTCAACATTCTATCCAATTAAGTGGTCTTGTTTCTCCAACTTTGTTTTCTTATTTTAGATTGCACCAACTTTTCCTTTAAGAATATTTTTAGTATGTTTACCCTCTTAGAGTCCTATAACTCATCATACTTAAGAAAATCCTCAATTTCTATTCACTAACATATCAATATAACAATGAATATAATAAGTTTTACTGAAAAATAAAAATAACAATAGATATTTTTTTCATTGAAATGTTGAATATAAAGCTTTAGAAAAAATATCCAAATACTTAAAAAAATGTGTGTAACATTATATATATATATATTTTTTAAGAGAAGAAAAAGAATCATCAAAAAATAACCATTAACAACTTAACTTAAAAAAAAGTTGGCCAAGAAGAAAATATCTTTAACCAACTTCTAAAAAACTAAATGAATAAAATAAAATAAATCTAAACCTTTCAATAACAGACACATTAGATATCGTGTTTTGAAATGGTTCACCTCTTTAAGTGCAAGTGCTTTATTGCCTACCAACTTGCTGGCACAGAAAACTCAAAATGTTGACACGATAACATGACAAATGGAAAATAATATCTTTTTCCCTTTTTTTTTTTGATGAATAGTGCCTTTTCTATTAAAAAATATTAAAGTTACATATCCACAAAAAAGGGACCGGGGGATATAGAAATCACCCCGCAGAGTTCACACGGCAAAGCCGGAAATGAAGACTATTCATCAAAAAAACATAAAGCCATTAGGCAGCAAGAGCAGAAGTAGAAGGTGGAGGATCTTTATCATCTGATCCCCACGCCTTAGTGGGATTGACAGGAGGGTCGGGAAGCGACCAACCATCATCATCTTCTTTTTCTTTTTCATCCGCCCTGGGCGTGGAGATAGCAAGAGCCAGGCGGGGAAACTTGGAAGAGGTGGCAGGAGGCCAATCCCAACCATGGCGAGCACCAGGAGCATCAGGAGGGGCAGACTGCGCCGGAGCTGGCACCCACCCAGAAGGTCGAGGAGGCGGAGAAGCCGAGTGGTGCCGCCATCCGTCCCCACCACCTCTTAGAGAGTGGTGATGAGGAGCCTGGGACCGAGGAGTGTGCGAGCGGCGCACCAAAGAACTGCGCCCGCGGCGGCGGCCTCTGGGAGGCATACCCTCGGCAAAAAGGGCATCCAAAGGAACCTGAGAAACAGTGCAGGGAGAATTACCCCAATGATTGAGCAGCTCCTGCAGGTGAGCTACTTCCAGAGCCACTTTATTCACTTGAACTTGAATCTGCATCATAACATTATTGCATATACACGCTTTGTTAAACAAAGAAACATTCGTATCAAGAGAGCTGTGAGAGAAAATAACAACATTTCTATCTTTCCAAATATTAAACAAAATCTCCATCCTGAAAATATGCCAAATCTGGGTAAACTTGGAGGGGATTCTAGGAGAATCTCCTAAGACAATAATATTCCAAGAAAAAGGCTCGGGCCGAAAGGGCTTAAAAAAATCATGTATCCAATGCCAATACTGTTGAGCTCTCCTACAGAACTAGAAGATGTGCAAAAAGGTCTCAGGGTGACCACAAAAAGGACATCGAGGGTCATGAACCCCCAGATGTTTGAGCCTAGGGCCGACTGGGAGACCTTGAAACAAAAGACACCAAGCAAAAAGAGCCATCTTGGGCTCCGTAATGGCGGACCAGATGGTGTGAAAGTGAGAGCTCCAGTGGGAAGTGGCCGAATGAAGATGCCATCTCTGGTTAAGGATATCCAGCATCGAAAGATGTAGAGATAACCACCTGTAACCAAGTCTTGGCTTGTAATTGCTGAAAGGTGTGGCAGGATACCATTTCCAATCCTTCCACCAAGGCCTAGTAGCCTAAATGCCAATCTTATGAAGTAGATTGGTAGGAATAGCCGAGATCAAAAGATCAAAAGTCTGGTGATCAGAACGAGCCAGCCGAAATTGAACCTGCATATCCTCCCAAGATCAGAGCCCCATAGAGACTCTAGAAAAAAAAATCTTTGGGAGTCCGAATGCCACGTTTGAAAAAATGCAGAGCACAGGCCCCTTGAGTTTTGGCCAAGGGTATACCCTGTATGGAAAATAGAGGAGACCACGAAAGGCTCTGCTGATTGAAAGAGAGCCCATTACAGAAAGCATCCCCATCCCATTGAAGCCAGGGCTTAATAGCTTCCCAAGCTTTCCAAATACTCTTGATGACGAAGGTACCCTGGATTTGAACAGGTTCTCTCATTGTGAGCAAGGTTTGGAGGCCAATGCCTTTCCAAGCTGGCCTATGGACCGAAAATCTAGTGGAGATGCAATGTCTGACAAGAATTTTCCATGCCTCATCACCAGTGAGAGCTTGGATAATCCACTTCGCACAAAGAGAAAGCCCTTGCTTCTAGGTGGAAAGAAGGCCCAGGCCTCCAGAATCATGAGGGAGACAACAGTACTCCCAGGAAACCCGATGAAATCCGTGGCCATCAGCACCAGAGGCCCAAAGAAAGTCTCTGAGCAGACACTCAAGCTTGAGATAAGAGGCCTTAGAAGGTGCCCAACAAGAGGAATAATAAACATGGGTCGCAGCCAGTACTTTGGAAAAAATCTGGAATTTCCCCGCAAGAGAGAGCGGCTTGCAAATCCAATAATGCAATTTTTTCTCAATTTTAGCAAGCACAGCATTCAATAATTCCACAGAAGAGCCATGAAAGGAAAAAGGAATGCCCAGGAAGCGAAAAAATTCTCCATGTTGCACCCATTTCCAGCTGAAACTAGTAACCTAAGGCGGGGCTGGAAGAAAAGACTGTCTGAAACATAGAGTTTTACACCATTGAATGGCTGATCCAGAGGCTTGACAAAAGGTGTCCAGGCACTGCAAGGCATTGGAAATGTTCTACTCGTCCTCAATAAGAGTGAGAAAGGAGTCATCAGAAAAATGGCCATTAACCAACTGGGAGGAAGAATCAGGAAGGGAAATGCCCTGAACCAGGCCAGCGAAAACAGAGTTGGCAAGCAAATACCCAAATCCTTCTGCAGCAAGCACATATAAAGCAGGAGCCAGCGGACAACCTTGCCAGATGGATCTAAAAATCCCAAAGGTGTTAGATTGGGCCCCATTGATGGTAATGTAAGAAGAAGCATCTCCAAATAGCATTTCCATAGATTGCAAGAAGTGAGGGCCAAACCCCAGAGCCTAAAGTATAGCGAGAATGAAGGGCCATTCAATGCGGTCATAGGCTTTAGCAAAGTCAATTTTGAGGAACAGAGTAGCCTGTTTAGATTGACAAGCCCATTCCATCCCTTCCCAAACAGTAATGATGTTATCAAGAATATACTTGGACTTAATAAAGCCAGTTTGCTCAGGATGAACAATAAGGGGAAGGAGATGTCTGATCTTGAGAGCTAAAGCTTTGGTAATGATCTTGTAGGAGACATTCAACAGAGTGATGGGCCTCCAATTACAGATATCCTCTGGATCACCAGTCTTAGGTATGAATTTTATATTCCCTTTGTTAATTATGTTACCCAAACTTTTATTGTGAAAATCTTTGAGGTAAACTTTGTGCAAGTCAGGACCCATAGCATCCCTGAGGTGTTTGTAGAATTCACAAGGGAAGCCATCACATCCTAGAGATTTATCATTGGCCATAGAGAAGGCCACCTCCTTGAGGTCTGAGATGGTAAGCATTTTCTCATAGAAGGCACGCTGCTCGACCGCTAGGCGGTTTGGAGTAACAGCAATACAAGCCTTGAGAGCTTCATCCCGAACAGCTGAATTGCCCTGAGAAGCAAAGACTTGCTCATAGTGCTGGACAAAGGCCTAAAGAATGGCTAGAAGCTTAGTAAGGGTCTCAAATCCTTGCTTGATCTTTTGAATACCAACATTAGTATGACGAGATTTGAGAGCCTGGAAAAACTCCTTGGAGGCTCTGTCGCCCACCTCCAACCAATGGAGGCGGGCTTTGATTTGAGCACCACGGGCAGCATAAGCATCAGCAACTTGTTTCTCATGGCGAAGTTGGGCAAGCATAAGTCGGAGATCTATATCGAAGGGGTTCAACGTAAGTGCTTTAGTAGTGCTACGCAAAGCCTTAGTATTAGCTTCATAAGCACGCTTTCTGTAGCAGGCTAACTGACGACCATAAATGCAAAGAAACCTCGCAGTGCGGGTAATGGCATCATTCCACCACTAAATCCAACCAGTATCACTATGGGGTCGGGGAGCTAAATTCCAAACTTGAAGAATGTGGGCTATAGTGGAATTGTGCATCAGCACAGACGTGTTAAGAAAAAATTGCGTCTAAGCAGCTCTCCTGGCACAGGACTGCCAAGTAATGGAAAAGTAAATGGGGAAGTGATCTGACAAGGTAACATCTGTCAGAGGAATGACAGGTAGGCCTCGATTTGCAGAAAAGGAGAAAAAAGATTGAGCCATTATCATAGCATGATCCAGTCTCTTAAATATGCGGTCAGAGCCAGCTCTAAAATTGGACCAAGTATGCCAGACCCCACCCTGTTGGCGGCGGTTAGCATTGGGATCAAAAAGGCCAAATTTATTGCGCATGTGATACCAGGCTTCTCTCTCCCCAGCTGTCCAGCAAAAAGGCAAAGTTCCCTCCTTGTCAGAGGCCAGCTCAACCATGTTAAAGTCCCCACACATAACCCAAGTAGCTGGAGGCAAGTTGTCTACCAGCCAGACCCATAATCGAGATCTTTCGACAGCATCATTGGGGGCGTAAACATTAATTACACCAAAAGAATGATTATGCAGAGATAGCAAAATCCAGGTTACACATTGCATCGGGTCAGACCCATGCGCAATAATAGAAGAATGAAGGCGAGGTGCCAGAATAGTAATGACACCGCCTTTTCCAGCTTCGTGCTAAGAAGAAAAGACAATGTCATCCGGCCATATGACATGACAGGCAGAGTTCAGCAAAAACCCAAAAATTTTAACTTCTTGTAAACAAAGCACATCCAGATTCTGAAGTCTGCGATGAGTATCACGAACATAGTACTTTCTGGAGAGGTCAGTTAGACCTCGCACATTCTAGGACAAAAAAATCATAAAAAATCTTGCATGGCTTCCTCGTCCCCAAGAGAGGAGAAGCTATTCTACAAGTAGGCTAGAATAGAACCGAAGCTAGGGAGAAATTCTCCAGACGAGGTGAACTGCCTTTTATCTGGGTCATCCGTGTGACTATCAGGACTGCGAGACCTACACATAGCCCTAGAAGTAGGCAAAGAAGCCACTGGTGGCGCCAACACCACTTCTGGAGTGGATGGCTTTGCAGCTGGACTCTTCCCCTGTGAACCAGGGTTTGAAACAATGGGCACCATTGGTGGCGCATCAACTGGCGGGGAATGACCAACGGGTGCATCCGAAGATGGAAAAATAGCAGCAGAGGCTGGTGGTGTCTTAGGGCCTAAGGCATTCTAGCCTTTACGCATAACTATAGTCCATTCTTCTTTTTTCCAGCATTGATGGCTTTGACGGGCACATCTTTAGGTGCAAGTTTCACCCGAGGGGTAGCCAGCGGGCAATCTTTGATCTTGTATTCTGCCGATTGACACCGATAACAGGTGTTGGGAAGATTCAAATAAAGCACCTTTTGAGAGATGGTGAGGGCACCAATTTGAATTTCAACAGTGTCCTTGAGGTCCTTGGAAAGGTCGACCTCAACACAGACCCGCTTCTAGGGACGGGCATTGAAAAATTTGTCATGCTCCATGACAATGACTTTGCCGAGGGTTTTAGCAATAGACTCAATAAACGGCCAGCATGGCAAAGGGAGGCCAGGGAACTTGACCCAAACTGGAACCCTAAGTTTTTTGTCTTTCGAGACAGTAAAGTCTCGAGACAATTTCTGAAAAACTAACAGGGAGGACCTAACAGTCCAGGGTCCACGGTTAAAAACTGCTTCCGCCTGAGAAGGGTTAGCAAACCGGAAAAGGAAAAAACCTTTGGTAAGGTTTTGCACAACATCAAGATACTTTCAGGAGGAGTACGACCCACAAAATATCTAATCAACGTAAATTTTTCTAACCATTCACAAGCAGAATCAAATTCCTATGGATTAAGAACAATATCAGGGTTACCTCATGAAAGACCTTCAGGACAAACTTGCGGGGACGTTTGTTCAGAGGAGGCACCATGGCTGTCCGAAGCTTCAACTCGTGCACCAGCAGCAATTGCTGGGCCAAAGTTGGTCGGAGCCATAATAAAAGCTAACCCTAATGCAAAAGGGATCCCGCAGTAAATGCGGTTTGACAGATGGATGGCTCAGAGCGGAAACACAGACAGTACACCGTACGCATATCTTTTTCCATTTTCAATCTCTTCAACTAAAATTATATCAAACATGTGACACTCTAATCCAACACCTACAGTAAGTACGAATATGCAAACAGATGAAGGATAACTTTTAGCTTGAAATTAGGTGGGTACGCAAAAACGTTAACCACTTGTTTTATCTTTTCTTAATCTAGGAACATGGATTGTAACTTCCACGGAGATGAAAATGGGATAAGAGGTTTATGACATATGTTTATCCGGCCTCTTTGTGAACACAGGTTTCTACGTTGAAAATAAATCTGATTTCCAATCCCAACCTCTTTACATTAAAGTTCTTTAAACAAATTATTCTTAAAAGATGAATGACAATGTGAATTCAAGGTATCTTTTCTTTGACATATGGAGGAAGGAAAAGTAGTTTGACATTGACCATTGAAGGAAATTGGTTGAAGAGTGAAGTCAATTTTAAAAGGAAAAATATTTTTCACTCATTCAATCGTGGAGATGGTTCCATCATCTTCAACGGGGTGGGGGCGGAGGATGCTCAAAGAGGAGGCACATGTCACGTTTAAAGTCTGTACAGTAAAGTAAATTAGATTTATGAAGGAAAATGTCAGGAAAAAAATAGTCGTGTTTGGAAATTTTGAATGGCTTTTGATGTGAATGGAATTCTAAAGAGATTAGAATGGAAGAGAAAAAGAGAAGACATTGAAGTGGACAGATGTAAGCTGAGAATATTCATATAGGGGAAAAAGATTAAAACTTTTAAATAGGCATATTACAAATTAGAAAATTTAAAAATAGAAAAGCAATGGTGAATCAGGGTTGGGAAACTAAGTATTATTATTATTATTATATAATAATATTTTCATAATGAAACTCTTTCCACATAATACAAATCTATTAGCCAATGGGCTATCTAGTTGTTGGGGAGCGAAAGATGGCAGTAGAGCAGGGCATTTAGGTATATAGAATCTTTTTAGTGTTTTCTATTTAGCTTGAGTGAGACTAGTGGTAGAGAACTTGTACTCATGAAAGACAGTGCACAAGTTCAAATATCACTGGGGGTAGGATGTGTACACCTCATTTGTAGAACAAGTAGCTATCTCCTGTAAGGAATATGGGGTAGTCCCATATTTTTGTTACCATATGTAAACCCAAAACACGACTGGTATCAAAGATTATAAAATGACCTTTCCTTTCACATCTCACCAAGACTACCCACCCTCTTTTTTGTAAAGTGAAAAGGAGGACGTTTGCATAGGTTTTAATGACATGCTGGAATACCAAGAATAATAGAAATGTTATGATACTCTAATTTGAATGGGACAATAATTTAAAATAAAATGAAAAGAGAAGATATTAAGTTGGAGTTTTGAATTTAGTTATATTGGCACAAATAAATTGAGTTCATATATTCTATTATATTAGAATTTGTGAAACAATTTCAATTTAAAATGGAACATTACTTTAAATTTGATTGTTCTATTTTTGAACAACTTATATCACAATATATATTTATATTATATAAAGAGAAATAATTTGGTATTTTTATAAATTCAATGAAATTGTTAGATATAAAACATTTTTTTTTCACAAGAAATATATCTGAATACAAAATAGGTTGTTAGCAACTTTGGAAGACCAGAAAGAAAAATCCAACACCACCACAACCACCAATTATGACCCCTTTCGACATATTAGACCCATAAAGTGTGTCCCAAGGGGTCGTAGGACCCCTTAGAACACATTACGACCCCTTAAGATACACCATATGGTTCTAATGTCTTTTTATTGGTCATAATGGGTCGTAAGAGGTTCTTAGACCACTTAGGACCAATTAGGACCTCTTACAACCCATTATGACTCCCTTCGACACATTAGAACCATAAAGTGTACCTTGAGGGGCCATAGGACCCCTTAGAACACATTATGACCATTTAAGACATGCCTTATGGTTCTAATGTGTCATTATAGGTCATAATGGGTTGTTAGAACACTTACATCCTATTAGGGTCCCTTATGACCCATTATGACCCCATTCAACACATTAGAACTATAAAGTGTATCCTAAGGTGTCGTAGGACCCCTTGGAACACATTACGACCCCTTAAGACACACATTATGGTTCTAATGTGTCTTAATGGGTCATAATGTGTCATAATGGATTCTTAGACCATTTCCAACTCCTATGACCCATTACAGCCCATTATGACCTCTTTTGACACATTAAAACCCTAAAGTGTGTCCTAAGGGGTTATACGACCCCTTAGATCACATGATGACCCCATAAGACAAACTTTATGGTTCTAATGTGGCTTAATGTGTCATAATGGATTGTAAAGGGTCCTAATACCCCTTATGACCCCTTACGACCTATTATGAACAATTTTGACACATTAAAACCATAAAGTGTGCCCTAAGGGGTCTTAATGTGGTCTAAGGGGTCTTCTGACCCCTTAAGCCACACTTTATGGCTCTAATGTGTCTTAATGGATCACAATTGGTTGTAAGCATGATCCTAATATGCCTTTAGACCACTTACGACCCATTATTACCCCTTTAGACATATTAGAACCATAAAGCGTGCTCTAAAGGGTCATAATGTGTTGTAAGGGGTCCTATGACCCCTTAGGACACACTTTATGGTTATAATGTGTCTTAATCGGTCATAATTGGTTGTAAGGGGTTCTAATACACCTTACGACCCATTACGACCTATTATGAACCCTTTTGACACATTAGAACCATAAAGTGTGCCCTAAGGGGTCGTAATGTATTCTACGGGGTCCTATGAGCCCTTAAGAAAAAAATTATATTTCTAATGTGTCTTAATGGATGAAAATTGGTTGTAATCTTGGTCCTAATATGCCTTAGGACCACTGATGACCCATTTGATACATTAAAATCATAAAGTGTGCCCCGAGGGGTTGTATGACCCCTTAAAACACATTACGACCCCTTAAGATACACTAGATGGTTCTAATGTGTCTTTATTGGTCATAATGGGTCGTAAGGGGTCCTTAGACTACTTAAGACCAATTATAACCTCTTACAACCCATTGTGACACCTTTCAACACATTAGAACCATAAAGTGTGCCCTAAGGGGTCATAGGACACCTCAGTACACAATATGACCCCTTAAGGTACACCTTATGGCTCTAATTTGTCTTTATATGTCATAATAGGTCATAAGGGGTCCTTATACTACTTAGTATGCATTAGGGCCCCTTACGACCCATTATGACCCCTTTCAAAACAATGGAACTATAAAGTGCATCCTAAGGGGTCGTAGGACCCTTTAGAACACATTATGGTCCCTTAAGACACACCTTATGGTTCTAATGTGTCTTAATGGGTCATAATGTGTCATAAGGAATTCTTAGACAACTTATAGGTCCTATGACCCATTACGCCCCACTATGGCATCTTTCAAAACATTATAACCATAAAGTGTGTCCTAAGGGGTTGTATGATCCTTTAGAACACATTACGACCCCATAAGACACACTTTACAATTCTAATGTGGCTTAATGTGTCATAATTAGTTGTAAAGGGTCTTAATATGACTCAAGGAGAAGGATGATGGGGTCTAGGGTACACCCAAAACCATTCAACTTGCAGAAACAATGCGGAAATAACACAACAACACAGTGAGAGAAGAGAAATGTAGAAGTCTTTTCATTAAATCATCAAAATCAATACATGCTAGGCTGTAAGGCCTTCCTGGTTATAGCCATATACATCACAATGTATTACAAATGATCTTCTTACAACAGAGATCTTAGAGCTTCAATATCTTAACATTTTTCTTCTTGCTATAAGACTTGCTTCCTAAACTAAGAACATACAAAAGAATATATACCAAAGTCCAACACGGAATTTGATGCCCAAATACAAAGGTGAGGCCTAGATTAAGGTCCACACAGATCCCAATTAGAGACCCCACATTAACTCAGCCATGAAAATTAAATGTCAAAGTCCGCTAGCAACTCCAACTCCCAAAAAAACCAACTTGGAAAAGCATGACCAAGCAACAGAACACTCGGCCAAAGAAGGACCAAGCAATAGAAGAAAACCAACATGACCAAGAAAATCAACAAGCATGCCAAGCAATAGAAGTTGAGTGACAGAGAACAAACTAGACATGAAAGTACACATATTTTTGGTTGAGAAGGATTGCTAAGGACCCAAGGTGCTCCTGCATCAGACACCTGTGGTTGAAAGAAATGATTCCCAGAATCATATATCAGGTCCAACCTGAAATGAATCTAACTTAGATTGAGAAATCCAAGATGAGTCCTCAATCGGTCTATTTTTCCACTTTACCAGATATTCCATGTATTCATTTCCTCTTGTACTTCTGCCAACTCTCAGTCTCAGAATCTTTTCAACTTCCTCTATCTACTTCTTAGGATAATCACTTGGTACTATTACTTCTTCATCAGGTTCATGATATTCATACAAGTCTGAAATATTGAAAATAGGTGATATATCCATGTCATCTGGTAATTCAAATTCATAAGCATTTCCACTATCAAATCTTCTCAGTATTTTACAAGGACCAAATTTCTTCATCTTCAGTTTCCCATATGTTTCAATAGGAAATCTTCCTTTCTTCAAATGAACCATTACAGCATCACCAACTTCAAATGTCTTATGTCTTCTTGATCTGTCTGCATCATCAAGCTGTATTTCTGATTACTTTTCTCTAGCTCTTCTATTTTACATCTTCATGCAATGTCTTCATAAATTCTACAAACTCTTCTGCTTCAACACTCCTTTTCTCTTCACCAAAAATATCTCTCAAATCTGATATACCTCTAGGTTGTGTGCCATGAACAATCTAAAAAAGTATCTTTCCAGTACTTCTGTTCACTGAACTGTTGTATGCAAACTCTGCTTGTGCCAACATCAAATCTCAATTGCTTGGTGTGTCTCCAACTAGACATCTCAACAAGTTTCCCAAACTTTTGTTTACAACTTCAGTTTGTCCATCAGTCTGTAGGTGGAATGTAGAACTAAATTTCAATCCAATATCTAACTTCTTCCAAAGTGTTCTCCAAAAATATCTTACAAACTTATTGTCTTTTTCAGAGATGTTACTCCTCGGTAGTCCATGCAATCTGACAATCTCTTTAAAGAAAAGATCTTCTATATGTACTACATCTGATGTTTTCTTACATGGTATGAAATGTGTTATTTTATAAAATCTATCCACAACAACAAATATGGAATCATTACCTCTTTCTATCCTCAGAAGTCCAAGAACAAAATCCATGCTTATGTCACTCCAAGGTTTCTCAGGAACAGTAATAGGTGTATACAATCCAGTATTCTGACTTACTCCCTTTGCAAATTAACAGACTCCACAACTTTTCAAAAAAATTTGAACATCCTTATACAACTAAGGCCAAAAGTACTTCTCCTTTAGCAAACTCAATGTTTTATCAATACCAAAATGTCCAACCAATCCACTACTATGTTTCTCCTTTATCAGATTAATTCTCATTGATCCTCTCAGTATACATAACAAAATACCTTTGAACAACATATCTTCCTAAATGTAATAGTCTTCATACTTACTTGATTGATTTGTATTAGGTTCTCTGCACACTCTCCACTTTTCTAAAAAAATAGGGTCACTTTCATACAAATTCTTCATGTCATCAAAACTAACAACTTCAATTCTCATTTCAGTCAACAAAGATATTCTTCTACTCAATGCATCAACAACTCTATTAGAAACTCCACTCTTATGCTTAATCACAAATGTAAAGCTCTACAAATACTCTACTCATTTCATATGTCTCTGATTTAACTTATTTTGACTACCTAAATACTGTAAAGCCTTATGATCAGTATACAACACAAATTCATTTGGCATGAAATAATGCTTCCATTTCTTTATAGCTTGCACAATAGCATAGAACTCTTGATCATAGAAAGAATATTTTATTTTTGCATCATTCAACTTTTCACTAAAGAAAGTAATAGGTTTACCTTCTTTAGTTAATACAACTCCAATTGCACTTCCACTTGCATCACATTCAACTTGAAATACTTTATTGAAATTAGGTAAGGCTAGCACAGGTAATTCAACAACTTTCAGCTTCAAAGATTCAAAACTCTTATCAGCTCCATGTGTCCATTTGAATTCACTTTTATCTCCTCTCATTGTATCAATCATAGCATTACAAATAGAATTGAAATTTATGATAAACTTCTTGTAAAAACTTGCCAATCCATGAAATGATCTTACCTCAGTAACATTCTCTGGTGTAGGCCAACTCAGTATGGCTTCAACTTTCTCTCGATCCATCTTCAAACCATCAGCTAAAATCACAAAACCCAAATAAAAAATCTCTTCTTTCATGAAGGAAATTTTCTTCAGATTTATTTGTAACTTTTCCTCTTTCAATCTCTGCAACACTTGCCTTATATGCATCAAATTCTCTTCTCTAGTCTTACTGAATATCATAATATCATCCAAGTACACAATCACACATTTATTCAAAACTTCATTCATTAATCTCATAAATGTACTTGATGCATTAGTTAGACCAAAAGGCATAACCAAACACTCATACAAACCTTCCTTTGTCTTGAAAGAATTCTTCCATTCATCACGTTCTCTGATTCTGATCTAATGATATCCACTTTTCAAATTAATTTTTGTAAAATACTTTGGTCCACTCAAACAATCCATTATGTCATCCATTCTTGGTATAGGAAACCTATACTTCACTGTGATTTTGTTTATTGCTCTGGAATCAGTGCACATTCTCCATTCTCCATTCTTCTTAGGTGCCAAGACAGCTAGTACTGCATATGGGCTCAAAATTTCTCAGATCAAACCTTTGTTCAACAATTCATGAACTTTTCGGTTAAGCTATTCATTTTCGGTAGGTGTTAACTAATGTGGTGCTTTATTTGGTAAACTAGCTCCATGAATCATATCCATACAATGACTAATATCTCTGATTGGTGGAAAACCATCAGGTACATTATCTAAAATGATTTCTTTGTATTCAGTCAGCAACTTCTCAACTTCTGTAGGTATGTATCTTCTACATTCTTACTTGGTTTTTTAGGTATCAAAGCATAACAAATATCATCTCTTTTCAAATCCTTAACAAACTGTGTACCTTCCATCAGACAGACTTTCATAGATGTACATAAATCATCAGCAGATTCTTCAGTCAAAGGTAACTAAATTTGCTTCTTACCATCAACCCAAATAGAATATCTATTCAACCTTCCATCATGTATAGCATGTCTATCATATTGCCAAGGTCTACCCAATAAAATCTGACAACAATCCATTGGCATAATATCACACAACACCTTGTCATAGTACTTTCCAATTTTTAGATTCACAAAACATTGTTCACTCACCATTAGTGTATGCTCATCCTTGATCCATGATATATTGTAGGGTTTTGGATGTTTCATCATCTCCAACTGTAAATTTGCAACCATTTCCTCAGATGCCAGATTCTCCAAGCTTCCATTGTCAACAATGACCTTCCAAACTTTGTCTACAACTCTACATCTAGTCTTGAACAAAATTTTCCTAATTGGATCTTTCTTATCTTTCTCACTCCATAGTATCCTTCGGATCATGAAATTTCCTTCCTTTTCAACTTCATTTGGTGACTCCTCTTACACCAATGAATTTCTTCTACTACTGCCTTTCTTGCTTGCATGTGTACATTCAAAGGATTTGTGACCTTCTTAACCACGGTTGTAACAAGTTACTTGGAACCCTCTTCTGCTATATCCACCTCTAGAGGAGTTGCCTCTTCCTCGGTATGAATTTCCACCTTTCCATTCAGTCTTTCCTTTGTCTTTTGATGTGTCTGAATTTGACTTGTCTAGTTTAGATCTACTTTTTTCACCATGAGATCTACCTCTTCCTCTATGGAATCTACCACCTCTACCTCTTTGTCTTTGTTCATATCTTTTGTTCAACTTCTCTTCAGTCTTTAGGGAAAATTGATATGCCTCTTCAATACCTTCCATTTTGATCAAACTAATTTCATCTTGTATGGAACTTCTAAAGCCATCTAGCTATCTTGAAACTCTTTCCACTTCATCTTCAACATGTCCAGACCTGACGTCTAATCTGTAGAATTCCTCAGTATAGTCTTTGACTTATTTTTCCTTCTGCTTCAAAATTTGCATTTGCCGGATTAGGTTAATCTGGTAATCACAAGGAAGAAACTTTCCTTTCAATTTGTTCACCATATTATCCCATATCTTGATTTTGTCTTTTCCTTTCTTCTTTCTATCCAATTATAGATGTTCCCACCATAAGGATGCATGACCTTTCAATTGTGTGCCTGCAATATTCACCTTCTTATCCTCTGTAACATTCTCATATTCCAAATACTTTTCCATTTCAGTTATCCAATCAATCAATTCATCAGAATCCAATTTTCCAATATACTTAGGAGGATTGAACTGAGGTGTGGATTTCAAACTTGTCAAGGCTCTCAGGAATCTTTATTCTTTCTGGTTCGTCACAGGTGCAGGTGCAACTTCACCTTGAACCTCTTCAAATTCATCATCGCTAACATCTTCAAGATGCCTTCCTTTGTGCTGAGCTATTTCAATAGCTTCCAATCTTGCAACCATTTGTCTAAGCATATCAGCTAGACCTTGATCATCATTTCCTCTCCCATGAACCATCTTGAAACTCTCTATAATTGTAGGTCAGACTGCAACCTTCCACCCTATAACAAATATGTTTAGAGTTTACAAGAAGGAACCATGGATTTGAACTCGCTCTGATACCACCTGACGCAAGGAGACGGATGGCGGGGCCTAGGGCACACCCAAAACCATTCAACTTGCAGAAACAAATGCAGAAATAACACAACAACAGAGTGAGAGAAGAGAAATGCAGAAGTCTTTTCATTAAATCATCAAACTCAATACATGTTAGGTTGTAAGGCCTTTCTGGTTACGACCATATACATCACAATGTATTACAAATGATCTTCTTACAACAGAGATCTTAGATCTTCAATATCTTAACATTTTTCTTCTTGGTCTAATACTTGCTTCCTAAACTAAGAACATACAAAAGAATATATACCAGAGTCCAACAAAGAAGTCGGCGCCCAAATACAAAGGTGAGACCTAGATTAAGGTCCACATAGATCCCAATGAGATTCCCCACATTAACTCAGCCATGGAAATTAAATGTTGGAGTTGGCCAGCAGCTCCAACTCCCAAATAAACCAACTCGACAAAGCATGACCAAGCAACAGAACACTCGTCCAAAGAAGGACTGAGCAACAAAGGAAAAACAACATGACTGAGCAACTCGGAAAGCATGACGAGCAACAGAAGCCGAGTGACAGAGAACAAACTAGAAATGAAAGTAAACATATTTTTGGTTGAGCAGGATTGCTAAGGACCCAAGATGCTCTTGCATCATAATACCCCTTAGGACCTCTTACAACCTATTATGAGAGAGAAAGAGAGAGAGCATAATATTATAATATTAATATTAAATAAAAATATAATATTATTATTATTATAAAATATTAATATTAATATAATTATAATATTAATATTAATATAAATATACTATTAATATTAATATTTATATAATATTAATATTATAAAAATGAATTTTATAATAGTAAGTAAAAGATAAATTAAAAATTGAAAATAGCTTGGAAATGAAAAAGTTCAAAATTACAAATGTTGAAATTCTGGAAGGAAAGAAAAGTTTGAGCGGGAGTTTTCTATTATTATCGGATATCCAATTTGTCTGACTGGCATCCAAAATAAAATAATTATTCTTTGGGTCCCTCAATCTGAGAACCACATTTTTTGCAGAGAATTTTACGGGATTGGAGCTATGGAAGACACAAAATAAATTTTGCCACCCTTTTTGTTGGAAATTTCTCTATTATCAAAGGTTTTGCATCACCTTTTTTGTCTCACCATGGGGACTAGTAGTTGTCAAAAGCATAAACGGAAAAGGAAGGTTACAAATGATGAGATTGAAGTGTATAGAGAAATGGATAGGGTTGCCCATCGAAATAAGAGACAAGGTATGTTAAATATTAATGAAGATGAGGGCATAGGCCCACCCTTAAATGTGGTTTCAAGTGAAGAAGAACATGAATTTGAAATGATTTATGACCATTATATATTGAAAATGAGATTGTATGGATTGAAGATAAAAATGTAGGATTTGAACATGAACATGTAGATGTGGACAATGGAAGTGTGGACATTGGCAATGACAATCCACTGATTGAATATGAAGGAATTGACAATGATAATGGTGCACAAGAACCAAATAAATGTTACACATCTCCAAATTATATGAGAAATGAAGTCTATTGTGAGGAAGAAAGAGAAACTTCAAATTTGAGACCTTCAAGAACAACAAAATGGTTACTTGAAATTGATGAGAACATAATGATAAATTTCGATGGCAAGAGATCAGAAAGAACTATTCAGTTGTTGGCTTGAAACATTTTTGATCAATTTTTTAGCCACAATACATTGGTCAAGAAATGTCAAATGTTTGTGCAATTGGTAAAGATGAGGCCTATACTAGTCAAATTGAATATTAGTGTGAACAAGAAAAAGGAGAGGAATGCTATAATTGTGAGAAATCATCTTAGTGCTCTCAATTCCATTGGGAAGAATACCAAGGAAAAATACAAGAGAGCTACTAGGAGGGTTATTACAACCTCCTTAGTAAGTCATCATTTGATGAGAAAAAATTGTGTCTACTTGAACTTAAATCATAAAACTTTGGATAGAGCACTCGCAAGAAGAGAAAGACTTGATGAACCTCTTAAAAATGATACATGGGCTTATGGTAGGATACTTGCACGTTGTGATAAGAATCTTACCGGTGGTGTGAAGGATCAAATTCAACTATTTTGGTAATCTAACTCAAGAGCATCACCAATTGTGAAGGATGTCTTGAAGTTGAGAATTGGCATTTGAGACCGCACCCCACATCCTAAACATTATTTGGAGGCGATTCAAACAATGTTGTTCAAAATTTTTTGTGAGACACATCCAACATTGAAAATATCACAAAGAGCTTTTGAAGTCTTCAATCCTTTTTTTGTGTACCTCTTAATATTCGAAATACTTGTTGCAAATATCATGTGGAGTTTTCAATGCACCATGAACTATTACGATCCGTTTGTTCTACTTTTTATACTAGTGAAATGTTGGAGGAGTGTGGTACAAGTGCTCTTCCAAAATCATCAAGATACTTGCTAGATCTTTTTTATTTCCTAGAGATGATGGATATTTATTGTATAGACAAGATTTCAGAAATGACAAGTGCTTAGAGTGTTGTGGGTTAGTGAATTGTGTTTCATGTTTTCATGAGACCTGCGAACATGATTTTTGAAATACCATTGTCCAAAACAAGCTATATGAAATGATTAAATATACATGGAAAAGTGGAGGTGAAGGCTCTAGATGTGAGTTGGTTACTAAAAAATGTATTGTAACTTATTTTATTTCATATTTCAAGAAGAATCATTTTTACAAGTATGCAAGGCATAGTCATAGGTCTCATTGGTTGGATCAACAATTCAAGATGTGTAAGGACACTTTCTTGATTGGCACTATTATATCGGTCTTTGAATTTGTAAATAACTATACATTGCAGCCCCAAAATGAGTTGCAAGTTGAATGTTACAATTCTATTCAGGTTGCTATTTTTGTGCACATAACATATAGACATTCCCCTGATAGTACAAAAGATGACTAGAAAACAATCAAAGAATACCATTTATATATGAGAGATGATAGATCTCACTCTCATGAGCATGTCTGACATTTCTTTGAGAATTATTTTGAGTGTGTGCAGGAAAATGATATTGCTATGGATAGACATCTCATTTGGTTAGATAATTTCACCAGTCAATTAAAAAATGCTCGTATATTATATTGGTTGTGTAGAATGCATGTAGAGAGAGGTGTACCTGATATTTGGAATTTTTTTAGGCCGAACATGGAAAATGGGAGCACAAATGAGTAGGTTCATGTGAAAAGAGAGCTCTTATTAAGGAGAAATTGAGGATTTCAAGTGCAAAACTCCTTGATGCATGTTCTATTGTTGATTGGTGTACTTAATCATTGTCACGGGGGGGACTCTTGATTTAGAAATGTGTAGATTATTTTTGGTTGGTTTATTTGGGAAAAATAGGAGATAGGTTGGATTGTCAAATAGTGAAAGATTCTTCAAAAATGCATTCATTTCAAAGCTCAGATGCTAGTACATAGACCATTTGGACATGAGAGTTGGCTTGTTTTTTTTCTGAGGTGTCTTTAATGTGATTAGGATCAGTGTGAGCCAAGTGAGTGGGTCAATATGTGGGTTCCACATTATCTAACACCTTTACCTATCACACTCTCTGTAAGAAATGATGGCATGTATTTTTCACTTGACAATGACCATCTTTCAGATCTTCTACAACTAGGACATGTTTTTGCATTGGTTGAACCACAAGGGAATAATGAGAGATCAGATTACTAGTTGGCATGTTGTGTCAAAGGAAAGAAAAATCTTGCACATCCAACGAAAGAGGATTATATATTCACATATCCAATAGGTTCACCTATTGTTTTAGGAACATGGTTGCACACATACATGATTAGAAAGAATGACATTCGTGCATTTGAAGACTATGAGAAGCACAAAACCATTCTCATTTATTCACACATTGTTATAGAAGCCAATGTTAAGTTATTGAAACATCAAAGAAAACCAAATACAAAAGAACTTTGGACTATTAGTACTATTGATCATGAAGAAATATTGAATACCCTCAAGTAGAGAGATGACCTATAAAGAACACTTGAGTAGGTAAGTGTAACTCACTACAAGGTTTTCCATGTTTATTATGCTTACATTCAATGTTTATTACGCTTACTTTTAATACATTAATTGCACTTTTCTTCTTCATTTGTTTGAGCCATTAAACTTGGTTTTGTATGTGGATTGTAAGTGTAGTTGGATACATATATGATAGATATAGAAGATTGAGGTATGCATTTGATTAGCTCATAAAAAATGAGGGCAAACTTCACTATGCATTGGCTAGTCATGTCCTTTGGTTCATTTAGTTACTTATACATTCATAATATTTTTTTCAACCTATAAAATTCTTATTTTATCTATTAAATTTTATTTTTCTTTCAGAATACAAGGATTGGAATGTAGATGTCATCGAGTACCATTTTTTAAATTTATACACGTTAGGAGCGGAAATGGCACACTTAATTTTGATATATAACTTTGTGTATCTAAGATTTTTCATAATTTTGTATCTCGGAATTTTGATAACATTGATATATTTATTCATAATATTGTTGTATCAATGATATACAATGTTTTTGTATGAAAGGTGGTGTGTACACTCAAGCTTGTATAATGATGAAATATATGCAAGAATGCACATATTTGACTTGGTTAAAGAAATTTGTGATATGGCCAAACATTTCATTTTCATGCATTACAATTTAATTTTAATATATTTTATTTATAATATAGATTTCATTCAATTTATGTTTATCCCATTATGTAACCATTTGACCTATTAAGCCATATTATCCAAGGGTGGGTCAAAGTGGTCAAAGTGGTCAAAATGGTCAATTAAGGTCAACCTAACATAAGAATGATGTTGTATCATCAGAAAATGGAAGCACTTCCATTTTAGACTAGTTTGGCCCTTCGAGTAAAAGGTTTGGGTTCATGTCAAATGCCTTGAATGGGTCTTTGACTTGGATCTGGATTTTCCCCTATTCTTCCCTATTTCCCACTTCTCTCCAGCCTATTTCTGGCATCCTTCTCTGCACATTTGAGGTTCTTGACCTCAGGGTCAAGGTCGACCTTCTGAGCCAAGGTAGATCTTGACCTTGAACCTGACCTAGGTTAGAGTTGACCTTGACCCTGACCCAGGGTCCAAATTTCATGTTTCCATGGTTTTCGGATGTCGGGCTTTGGAAAGATTTAATTCCTTCTTCTAGGATGACTATTTCGGGCTCCGAAGTAATGAATCTTGAAATTATATTTAATATAGGTCCACTACTAGGGTTATAGGTCTAATTGGAATTTAATTCTCTTATGTAGGTCTCTCTAGAAGATTGTGTCCTAGACTTGTGTATAAGGAAGCCTTTCTCCTCTCATTTTCTCTAAGACAAGCTAAGAAAAAAAGAACAAGCTAAGTGAATCTAAGTGGAAACACCTAAGAAAAAGAAGCAATAGCCTATCTATTGAACAAATCATCTATTCTCAATAATTCAAGCACATTCAAGCATTAAATTCATCAAGGAGATCCATTGGTATCCATCGAAGGATTCAAAGCTCTATGGAGCCCTCTTGTTGAAGATTTCTCCACCCACATCCATGCAAGCTTCTTTCTATTCCAAGATCCATTCAAGATTGGTGTTCTAGATCTAAAATAAATTGATTAGAGACATCCTACATTCTAACTTCTACATCTATTTGGCGCATACATACTTGTGGATCTAAGAATTTGAATCCTCCACAAGGGTTTCTATATAAGAAGGGTGAATTTGTTTATTTACTTTGTTTATCTATGCAATTTCAATTATATTTTAAGGTTAATTCCAAAAATGAGGTTTGACCAAGGAAAACCCCTCCCCCCCAACAAGATAATGACTTACATAAAAGATAATGACTTACATACAAGATTTGGATACCCTTTCGGGCAACTTTTGGGATCTGCGAACAAAATTTCTGTCGGAGAAGTGCAGGTCAAGGTTGAGATTTTGGGGTACAATTGTGCCCCGCATTTGGGTCAAGGTCAACCTGACTTAGAAAAGGAAAATATTTCTGGGTTTTATTCGTCTCTATGTTACTATTCTAGATCCGGTTGCAAAATTTCTAGAAACTCAATACAGACACCAGAAAATAGGTTTTTCCAGATCTGCTATATTTTGAGGTTAGTACTTATCTTCAATTCATTTAAATTATAGTTTTAATCAATTCAAATCTATTACATACTCTTCATCCATAATTTTGGAATGTAAGGCTTTCTTCTTTCATCTTATTTCTGATCGATTGAGACATTTGTGCATTGGCCATTTTCTTAAATGGTTGATCAAAGTGGATCTTTCCTTTGTGAAATTTGGGGCTAGGAGGAGAAACTTATCTTCCCTCAAAACCTTTAAATACAACACAAACACCATTTCTCCCTATATACACATGACATACATTCACATCACATCATCATCATTCATTTTATTCATTATTTATATTACATTTTGGTGAACCTGCGATAGACAACTCTTTCTTTTTGGTGTTAGATTTAAATTTTATGTTAGATCTTGCATGCATATTAGATTAGCCTTCTTTTATGTTCTTGCATTCACATATTCTTAGTTTAGGTCATTTATATTGCATTGGTGTATGAGATTTACTACCTCTAGTCCTACCTATAATATCCTGGTAAGAAGAAGTTGTCGAATTATGGGTTCTTTGGATCCTGAGTCTTCCTCTCCTTTCCATAGTATACCCAATGACAATTTGATCACTCATGATTCTAATCCTTCTACAGAGCATAACTCTTCTCGCTCATCTCATGATGAGGATGATTCTTTAAGAGTTCTTCCTAAAAAAGTTCAAAAACTTTCAACCGAACTTAATAAAATGGAAAATTGGCTTATTCAAGAAAACCATAATCAATATTCTATCCAAGCTATAGAGGCTCTTAAGAAAGTCCTTTGTGATAGTGATCAAGGTGTTAATCTCTTGCATGGTATTACTCATCTTGTGCATTTAAATGTTAAAACTTTATCTCAACAAGCTCAAGATCTAGGATTCACTCCTCCTGTCACTAGTGTGGAACCTTCTTCCATTCCTTTACCTATAATTCCTAATTATACTCCTCCTTTAGTGATTACATATCTTCCATATTTCAATCCTCTAGCTTTGAATGTTCCACTTCCATCTCTTCCTATGATATTTCCACCGGTATCTCTACCTACCTCACAAACTTCATACCATAGTGTTCCTTTTACCTATTCCAACCCTCTTCCAACTGTGGTTCCAAGTGTTCCACTAGTTTTGTCTCACATTACTGTTGCTTCCTACACTTTTTATAGTGTTCCTAATGTTTGTATACCTCCTATTTCTTCTAATGATTCCAAGATCATTTGTCTAGCTCAAACCGTGTCCTCTTTACAACAACAACTGGCGTCCTTAACTCAATCCAAGTTTAGTATTCCTACATGGGACATGGGAGTCCTTTATCCCTAGACATTATTCATGCTCCTGTCCCTCAGCAAGCCAATATGCCTTGTCTTGAGAATTACAATGGTAAGGGAGATCCTTTCACTCATGTTAAAATATTTCAAATCCTTTGTAGTGACTATGCTCATAATCATAGTATTTTAGCCAAGTTTTTGCTAGAACCTTTCGTGATAAGGCCTTGCAATGGTATTTTACCTTGCCTCATTATTCTATTGATTCTTTTCCAAAACTTTCTAATACCTTTATCCAACGGCTCCAAAATAACATTGGTACACAAGTGTCCTTAACTGATTTGATGCACTATAAACAAAATACTAAAGAAAAATTGACTGAATTTAATGGTAGATTTAAGCATTTGTATGCTCATATTTCTTATCATGTTCCTAATATTGATATTTAGCATATTTTTATTTCAAATTTGCAAAAGGATATTTGAGATAAGATTTTTCTTACTGAATTTACCTCTTTTCAACAACTTTGTGCAATGCTTCATCATGATCAATTACAAGTGAGTAAATTTGAGAGAAACAATCCCGTGGCTCCTATTCTAGTTGATAAGAGTGATGTTTCTCCTAATCCCAAAAAGTTTCAGAAACCTAACAACTATGTCAAGTTTAATAAACAAGCAAATTTATTTGTTGATCAAGTTGTTGCATCAAACAATGTCACTTCTACATCAACTTCTTTTCATTTAAATTGTATGTTTACTCCTCTTTCTGAATCTTTACATTCTATTATGAATAAATCATTGAATACTAATATGATTACTTTTCCTCCTATTAGACCTCTTCTTCCTACTACGATGGCATCCAAATCCTTTGATCCCAAACCCTTTTGTCTATATCATCTCCAGAATGACCATGATACTGAGAAGTGTTATTCTCTAAAACATAAGGCTCAAGACTTAATTGATTCTAATGCTTTATATGTTAATAATTTTGATGGTAGTGGGAAAAAATCAGTCTCCCCTCCTAATAAAAACCTCCAAATCTATATGAACCCTTTTCCTACACATGATACTAATACAATTTCTCAACCATCTTCTGTGGATATTGTTTATGATTCAAAGATGGATGATGTCAATCATATTGTTAGCCATGTGGAGCATGTTGTTTTGCCTCAACTTGTATCTCCACACCAGCCTCAATCTCATCCTCCTATTCAAGCTCCTCCATCTCAACCTCAACTTCAAGTTCCACTTCAACCTAAACCTCAAAAACAACCTAAGGATAAAAGACCTAGGGAACTCTCAATCACCTTTGATGATTCTGAGACTATTAAAGCTCCTGATGGCCCCCTCTATATTTATGATAGGATTGCTAAGATACCTACATGTGCTTTTCTTGTTGATCCTACTTCTTTATTCAATATCATTATTGAAGAAAACATTTTTATGAAGAACTTACAGTGTGATTACTATGATACATCTGATGTGTGGATTCAAACTTGTAATGGTTTTCTCTATCCATATTTTTGTTCTATTAACTTACCTATTGAACTGTGTGGTAATTTTGTGGACACTACCTTCATTGTTGTCCCTACTTCTGATCAATTTCAAGTTAAGCTTGGTTTTCCTTGGTTGACTACCATGCATGTCATTGCTTCTCCTATCCATAAATGTATCAAGTTCATTCACGATGAAGAAGTGAAAATAATTAATAATAGTTTATATCAACCTTCTAGGCCTAGGGATTGTGCTACCCTTGATTTCTTTTAGCCTTCATCACCTAATTCATGTTCTTCTCACCCTGATAACCTTTTTCGCTCCTATCAAGCCTATAAACATCACAAGATTCTTGAGTTAAGCATGCCTTGGATAGCTCTTAACTATGGTATTTTGCCTACGCCTTCCATACCTCCTTTATCCATTGCTTCTAGTTCTGTTAATCAAGCTCCTAGTATTTATTTTCAGCCTACAGAGAATCCAACTAATCCTCCTATCGGACCTGTGAAGGAACCGATTGTTGTTTCTGCTAGTTCTCAACATATTTCAAACAAGACAAAACATAAGAAATCTTCCAATGAACATCGTAAGAAGCGTCGAGCTAAATCTAGGGTTGGTGCCTCTGTTATTCAAATTTCTTTACCTTGTTTTGACCAACCTATGCCTGATGTGTTAGAAGAAGTTAATGTTAATAATAATGTTAAGATGAATGATTATGATGATTCTATTCACATCTTAGATTCTATTTCGATTATTCTTTATGAAGAGGTACTCTTGATGATCCTATTGATGCTAATGATGAATATGAGACTATTGATCTTGATACTGATCTACCTCATATGATTTCCACACAATTGATAATTACACCTAGTATTGAACATCGTGATTCTCAAGAGGATCCTTTTTTGGAACTGGCTATTATTCCTATTGTGTTGGATATAGTCCCTCTTGTGAGTTTCCCACCTTCCCTAACTGATATAGACCGAGAAGGGGAGAATAGGAGATGTGCTTGATTGACTTGTCCTCCATGGTAGCCTTTTATGTGTTTTCCTTTTATATTGTGCTTCTCCCATGATGTGTTTGCTACATGTTTGTTATATTATTTAATATGACCCTTGTTACTTTCTTGGTGCAAGATTATAAAGGAATCGAACCTACTGTACAATTCTTCTATATGTATCTCTATTCTTCTATATATTGTTTTCATGTTATGTTGTACCTGTGCTATTGTTCGTAAATTCTTTCCTTATGTAGTCTGCTTGGATTTGCGACATGGTAGCACTGATTCTTTTTGGTTTCCATGATGTGGT
>MU228353.1:779063-820442 GCA_018584345.1 Thuja plicata | reverse complement strand
GGATCAAAAGGGGTCGTGGGGTCTTCCTAGGGGTCGTAATGCATAATAAGACATACTAGGACCCCCAAGAAGATCCCATGACCTCTTTTGACCCATTTGAATGTTCAAATGTGTCCTAAGGGGTCCTACGACCCCTTAGAACACACTTGAGCATTCAAATGTGTCAAAAGGGGAAAAAATCCGCTCATGTCATACGAAATATAATCGCATTTAGTTTACAATAAATGTTCAAGTCTGTGACAGATGAGCAATGAACATTATCTTTCCAATAAAAAGGATAAATTTTAAGGAAGTGTAAACCTTTTGCATTAAGAATGGTGTTTAATGTAGGGTTTAAGGACATGTGATCTACTATCTATGCTTGTTCCACACCCATCTATCATTACTACACAAGTCTAAACTTATTGCATCACAGTCTTTAATTATTGCAAGGACATGCCTCCACGCATAAGAAAGAAGCATCAGGCTCTACGACAATGGCTAAAAATGCAAGAATTTGCACCTCGTTCCCCGCATTCTTTCACCATGCCATATTCCCACCCCATACACTATACAAAACCATTCTCATGTATTCACACCTTGTTATAGCAGGATGGATGGATGGATGCTTCCCAATAGAGAAATTATTGGAGATATATAATTAACAATTGCAGGTCTTGAGAGAAGGGTTGTTTCTAGATTCCATCGAAAATAGATTCATTTATGCAAACCTTTTAGAAAAATTAAAATTTTAGCAAGCAATTTGAAATTATAAGACCTATAATTAGTGAGATTTGAAATTGAAAACCAAATCAGAGGGTATTGCCTTTACCTAGTATTACCTTTACCCAATGTTATCGATAACTCAATGCTGCACTTGACAGACCATTATACATTACTGCTAGAATTAATAACAAATTGATAAATTATTGTTCATTGAGCTATTATACATTGTTAATATAGTTACGAAAGAATTTCTTTACACATATGATTTAAATATAAAGAAACTTATGATAAATCTAAAGTCTTGATTAATGTGCATGATGGTTTCACCTATCTCATCATTGGATCTATAATAGTTCAAATTTTACTTGGACCTAAAATATTAGATGTTCCTTTTACCATTATACCTATCTTAGACCAAATTCATGTGAAGTTGCATAAATTTCAGCTCACACCCATGAAAGTATCTCCTTCTATAGTCCATAAGTGTTTTAAATTCTCATTTTCATGGTTGGTTAAGACCCTTTTTAGCACATGGAAACTATGCACTATTGATTAACTGATGAATATCAGATGGAGATGATGAAGACTGAGTGATACCAAGTATCATGATTGTAGAAATGGTTAGATCAGTTGTTGTTTTGTCATTGATGTCAAGCAATTGATTAATTGATTTTTATTATATCACCATATCTTAAGAGAAGTTAAATGAGTGACAAATACATATCAGACAACGATGAAGTAATGATGGTATAGTTGTTTTCTACTATATATTTGATGTTATCAAACTGGTACATTTGATTAATCAAGTCAGGAACTGCAATTAATTAAGTTATGACTGAAAGAGTTACTTTACCGAGCTAGACTGAGTCAGTCGATGGAATGTAATGTGAGTTGGTCATAGTTAACGAGCATCGAGCACCAAAGACAAGTTAGACAATGAGAAATGAATGAATTTAGTTACTTAGTTTCAAAGCAAGTTTTACTGAGTACAATATACTGATATTAAATGAGGATAAGATTGAATTTAATGCAAAGAGATGATTAGCTAGATGAGGAAATGAATTAAATGAAGTTTGTTACAAGATCTACAAACGGAAAAATTCAATGAGAAAATCTAAGGAAAAGATAAGTTGTTAAACATAATTATGAGAGTTCAAAGAAAAGTACAAGTTCTGAGGTAAAAGTGAGATGGTTTATCGAGTTGAGAAATATGAAGAAGATGATCGAATGACTGAGCACAAATGAAGGAAGATAAAATTAAGGAGATTAAGAGGAAAAAATATGTCTAGATATAAGGAATGAGAAATACACATAGTGTATGCTGCTGGAAAACTGGACAGAGAAGAAGAAGAAGCTGAAGAATAGCATTTATCGAGAAGAACAGAGAAAAAGAGATTGAAGAATCTACAGTCTGAGAAAGAGATCAATGGAGTATGTGATACCAGTATTCAATTGAGCATAAAGGATCTAACACAAGAAAAGGTAGTTGCTATATTTACAGATCAAAGTTTAATGTTGCTTATTAATATTTGTAACAGAGAAATCTCTTAACCGAGTGGATTTGACAGTCCTATTTGTAAAACCTAAACTTAGGTGACATTCCAAAAGAGTATTTAAAGAACTCTAACAAGGCCACTCCTAGCAGGGTGAACATCTTAACATATCTAAGGTAAATCCCCTAATAGGGTCACATTTAGAAAATGTGTTTGTAATCTTTAATAGGATAAGTTCTTAATCGAGCGTACTTCAGAAGGGTACAATTTTTATTATGGGTTACAATTCCCATAGAGGTTTTCCCCAAATTGAGTTTCCTACTTAAATCTGGTGACAATGAGTTAAATGTGATGTTTACAGGTGCAAGAGAACCAAGCGTGAAAGGCCCTATATTTTTTTTGTACTGTAATTTCATAGTTACTTAAGAAAATTTGGAGGTTTAGGAACATTTTGGATTTGTTTAACCTGGTTTTGTAATCTATTTGTTCATTCACTATTGTAATGACCTAAGAGGGGAAAATAGGTCAAATTAGTGAATAGAGCCCTAGTTTCTTAGATGAGTTTTTTTAGTTTAATTTTGTGTGGAAGAGGTGATTTGCAGGCCTCTGGTAATCCAAAAAAGGCTTTGGGAACTTTGGAAAGTGAAATGCATAAAGGATGTAAAGAATTTTGCAACTTTGCAACTTTTTAACGCTGCTTGAAATGTCCTTTTCCTAGGCATGTACTAAGTTTCTTGACATGTCCTATTGCTCGACATGTACTAAGTTGCTTGGCATGTCCTATTGCTTGGCATGTACTAACAAGTTATTTTGTGCCAACCAGATAGTTAGGTTTGTTAAGACGGTTGTGTTGAAAAAGGGGAAGACTATTTAAGATCTCCCAAGTCATCATTTTGAGGGTGGATGTTTTTGTTTGAAATTTTAGTTAATGAGAAGTCACAGTCTGTGTCATTAACTATATTCGAGCATTTTTTTTATTAACAGAGATGATTAATGGATTGAACTTGATCTTTTCTATTGTAATTATTTGCTAAGGATTGTTTAGAGACTCTGTGTGGAGGTAGTTTAGTCTTTTTTCTTCATTTTTTAAGTTCTTGAAAAACTTCTTGAAAGTTTTAGGTTCTTGGTCCAGTTCTGGACTGTAAATAGAAAATGGCTCCTCGAGGTTCTTGATTCCATGGTGAAATTTTTTTTCTTAGATGGATCTCAAGAGGATCCATTGTACATAAGTTTCTTTTTGGTTTTTGTAGGAGGAATAAAAACCATGATTTTTGACCTCTTGCCCTAGGTGAGCTTGGTGATAGCCCGACTAGGGAAGAAAGGGAAAAAAATGTGTAGAACTTGCAGGGTTGGATTGGAAAACATAATCCAATGATAAGATAGGTTCCATGGAGAGGTAATACAACTCCCTGAGTAGTGGTAGTCGTGGAGGAGTTGAATTCATCGAGGAAAGAAAGCAAATATAATAAAACACCTAATTAGTCCTACATTTAAGGACAATGTCCCTAAGAAGTTTCAATGGTTGTACAAATAGTTTCAAGAATCCACACCTTGGAAATATTCACTCTTTTGGAAAAGGGGATTAGAATCAAAAAATATTTTTAGAGGTCTTTTGGGGTTTTTGTGAAACAACCTAGAAATTATGCCTGATTAGGGCTACAAGCAAGCACTATGCCTAATCCTAGTTTGTAGGAGTTCAATGCTTGAATGTATGTTTAATGGCTTCAAATCCTCAAGAATTTTTTAAGGAAACAAACCTGCAAAGATTTGAGAGTGTATTAGCATAAGTTGATAGAATTCACTTATGAGGATTTAGTGAGCGCTAAGAAGAACCTAATTGATAGAGTGGGTCTTGAGAAGGAGGTACAATTTCTTAGTGACTTATATCAAGATTAGGGTTAATAGAACCCTAAAACGTCTAGGAGAGAGGTCTTAGAATAGAGTCAAGCTGACTCTAGAAGGAAAAATATCATTCCTATCATATTTTTATTAAATCCTAAAGATTGGGCTTGTGTTGTTTTGATGCTATCTACACTAGAATAAATACATTCATCCACGATGGTGAGTAATGCTGAGCTAGAAAAGGATGTAGAAGAGAAGAAAGAGGATAATATACTCCTAAAGGAACATTTGGATAATATGGAAACTAAGTTAGAATAAGTGGAACTTAGGATTACAACAGTTAGTGAACTTATGAGAGAGACTAAAGGAAAGGGTAAGTTAGTGGCTGAGGAAGACATAATACAAAAGCGAGACCCTATGCTTCAAGAAGAGCCATTTTTGAAATCTTTAAAAGAAATGATTGGTAAAAATTTGGAAGGTGTGCCTCTATTTAGTGGAAATATGGAACCAAAAGTAGTCATAGAGTGGATAGAAGGAATTCAAAATCACTTTGAATTTGTTAATGTGATGGACGCTCAAAAATTCAGAATAGCCAAGACAAGATTGAGAGGGAGTGCTCTCACTTGGTGGAAGTTCATCCAAGATGAAAGAATCAAAGAAGGGAAGAATCCCATAACTAGTTGGAAAGGCATGGTGGAAAAAATGAGAGAAACTTATCTTCTTGATGATTATGAGGTGGATTTGCGAAAGAAAAGATAGAATTTGAAGTAGAAAGACTTACAAGTCAGTGCCTATACATAAGAGTTTCAAAAGTTATGCTTAAGGTCACTTGTAATGGAAGAGGAGAGCCTAAAAGTGGCTAGGTATTTGAATGGTATCAAGTGGAAAATCCAAGAGGAAATTATCCTATTAATCCCCATGATAGTACATCAATGCTATCACCTAGCTCTCAAGGTGGAAGAGAATCTCAAAAAGAAACAGGATTCAAGTAGTAAGGGCATATGTAGAGGAAGAGATGGTATAAATAAGAGAGGAGGTTTTGGTGGAAGGAACTTTGAGGCTAGAAATAAGAGTGAGTATAAACTCACAAAGAATCAGTGAGAATCTAGTGATTCAAGAGGTGGTTACAATAGAGGAAGAGGCTCAAATAACAGTTCAAGAGGAAGATCTAATAACTAGGGGAGATGATCTTATTTTTCTTCAATGAAGTGCTACAATTGCCATCAATATGGGCATCTTGCATATAGGTGTCCTAAGAAGGGTTCTACATCACAAGGATGAGAGAAAAGAGTCAATTATGTTCAAGAAGAGTCTTCAAGTAGAAAGATAGAAGAAGTATCTCTATATTCAGAGATAGGGGATAAATTGATGATTCATAGATTACTCCACAAAGAGCCCATCAAGAAAGAGCCAAGCGAAATAAGATATCTATTCAGAGTTAAGTGAAAGGTACTAGGTAAAGTTTGTAAAGTTATCATAGATTTTGGTTCTACTTATAAAATAATTTCTATGGAAGTTATTGAAAAGTTGAAATTGAAAAATATTCCTCATACTATCCCTTATAGAGTTACTTGGTTGAATAAAGATCAACATGTGTTGGTAAATGAGAAAGCTTGGGTGGAGTTTCCCATATGGAGGTATAAGGAAAGAGTGTTTTGTGATGTCTTACCCATGAAGTTTTGTCATCTATTGTTGGGTAGACCTTGGCAGTTTGACAGAGTTGCAATGCATGATGGAGCCAAGAACTCTTATTCCTTTAAGAAAGATAGAGTGACTTTAAAGATAGAGTCAATCTTGGAAGAAGGAGAAGTGAAGAAAGGGAGTCATAAAATATTATTGGTAGGAGAAAAATAATTCTTCAAAACACAAGAGGAAGAAGAATGAGTGGGATTTTCTTTGGTTATAAAGCCTAAGGATGAAAAGGAAAAAAAGAAGGAAGAGTTACCTTTAGAAATCAAAGAGTTGTTAAATCAATACCAAGACATAGTTAGTGATGGTCAACCAGCTACCCTACCACCTGAGAAATCTATTATTCATCATATTGACTTCATCCCAGGAGCCTCACTCCCAAGTAAAGATTCTTATAAAATGACCCCACAATAAAATGTTGAAATCGCTAACCAAATTCAAGAGCTACTAGATCAAGGGTTGATTAGAAAGAGCATAAGTCCATGTGTTGTTCCCATTGTCCTAGCCCCAAAGAAGGGTGGTACTTGGAGGTTGTGTATAGACTATATGGTTATAAATAATATTACTATAAGATATAGATTCGTAGTCCCTAGGATAGAAGATTTGATGGATTGTCTAGGGGGAGCTAAGTATTTCTCAAAAATAGATCTTAAGAGTGAGTACCATCAGATAATAATTAAAGGTGGAGATGAATGGAAAAATTCTTTTAAGACTACAGAGGGACTCTATGAGTGGTGTGTTATTCTTTTTGGAATAGCTAATTCACCAAGCACATTTATGAGATTAATCAATGAAGTGTTGAAGGACTTCATTGGAAAATGGATTGTGGTGTACTTAGATGACATTTTAGTGTTCAATAAAATGAAGACAGATCATCTTAGACAACTACAAATGGTAAAGAAGAGACTGCATGAGGAGAAGTTGACAATCAACTTAGAGAAGATTGAGTTCATGAAGCAAGAGGTTGTATACTTGGGTTTTATTATATCCAAGGGAAATTGGAAGACAGATTCAAGCAAGGTGGAAGCAATCTTGAATTTTCCTACACCTAAGTCAGCCACAAAAGTAAGAAGCTTCCATGTGCTAGCACACTTATATTGGAAGTTTATCATTCAGTTTAGTGAAATCAATGCACCTATCTTCGATACAAAAAAAGGAGGCATGAAAGCCAAATTCTGATGGAATGAGAAGGCTAATAGGGGATTTGAGACTTTAAAGAAAATAATAGGCACCCAACCTATACTGACACTTCCTAGTTTTGATAATTTGTTTACTGTAGAATGTGATGCCACTAATGTTGCCACATGTGTAGAAATGCTATAGTTGGACTGAAGTTCTTGAAGAGTTATTTACTGAATGTGATGAGAATGAAAGATAATTTGAATCTTTCTTGGCTAGAAGGATAAAAAGAGGCAAAGGAAAATACCAAGGTAAGTTACCCTTGAAATGTTTTAATTGTGGTAAGGTTGGTCACTTTGCATCTAACTGTCTAGAGAAAGATAAGGAAGAAAATAAAGATAATAGATATAAGGACAAAAGAGAAAACAGATTCAGGAGATACAAAGACTACAAAACAAAGGTAATAAATATTGTCACATTGCTAATGAAGGACTAAGTGATGATGATTCATTTGAAAGTAATGATGAAAAATAAGTTGTTTATGTTGCTAGAAAAAAATGATTCTGATGAAGAAGAACCTAGAGGCCTAATATCACAAGTAAGTAAGAATGAAACATGGATTATAGATAGTGGTTGTTCACATCACATGAGTGGTGAAACACTTAAGTTTGTTTCCTTCAAAAATCATGATGGAGGTTATGTTGGATTTGGTAATGCTTCTCCATATTCTGTGAAAGGAAAAAGGATCTATAATTCTACTAAATAACACAAGATATGATGATGTTTATTAGGTTGAAGGATTAAAGTATAATATGTTGAGTGTTGCACAACTAAACAATACAGGTCACTGACTGGAATTTTAATATGGAAGGGTGAATTTTTTTTGTGAGAAAAGAAATATGATTGCTAATGGAGAACAATCTAAAGGTAATCTATTTTATCTTGATACTACTATGAAGAGTTTCCCATTTTCTAAAGTTGAAGATGTTTTGTTATGGCACAAAAGGCTTTGTCATGTTAATTTTGAAAACTTAATCAAAGTGAGTAAGAAGAGTAGAGTAAGAGGACTACCAAGACTTGAAAAAACTAAGAATGCTATGTGTAGAGAATGTCAGATGGGTAAGATAACTAAATCTAGTTTTACAAGAAAGACTTATGTTACACAAGGAATTTTGGATTTAGTTCATACTAATTTATGTGGACCAGTGAGGCTCAAAGTTATTATGGAGATAAATATTTTATTTTATTTGTGGATGATTATTCTAGAATGATGTCTGTAATTTTTTTAAAAGAAAAATATGATGCATTTCAAATATTTAAGTGGTATAAGGCCCAAGTTGAAAAAGAAATTGGAAGATAGTTGAAATGTTTGAGATCCAATAGAGGAGGTGAGATTACTTCTAATGAGTTTACATTATTTTGTAATGAGAATGAAATTAAGAGACCAATGTCAGCACTGAGGACACAATAAAAGAATGAGATTGCTGAGAGAAGAAACATATCTATTGTTGTTTGTGTTAGGACAATGATGATTGAAAAAAGGAGTTTCACGAAACTTTTGGAGGGAAGCTGTGAGTAATGTTGTTTAGACACTAAACTAAGAATAAATGAAGAAAGGTACAACAAGACATCTAATGAAATATGGTATGAACATAAACCTAATGTTAGATACTTTAAAATTTTTGGGAGCAAATGCTATATTCTGAAATATTCTAGAGAAGGAAATTTTGATTCAAAAGGAGAATAAGGGATATTCTTAGGATATTCTACAATGAGTAAAGCTTACAAATTTTTGAACAAGGTTACTAATGAAATGGTGGAAAGTGTAAATATAAGAATTGATGAATTTGCAGAAAAGAATGACGAAGATAGTAAGAAGGAACCTGAAGATTATCAAAATTTTGTATATGTACAACATGATGCCCATGATACCTTACTAAGAGAACCTACCAAGGAGGAAGATGAACAAGGAGCTCCACAACTGTATGTTTTTATTGAAGAATCGAGAGCTACCGAGCCTATTTTGGAAATGTAGGTGAGAAGGCACCATTCCCCGAGAAATTATATTGGGAATAAGGATGTTAGAGTGATGACCAGAAGCAAGGTAAGAGATAATACATGTCTGATATCTACATTTTATGCTAAGAGAGTTAAGGACACACTAGATAATGAAGATTGGATGAAAGCAATGAAATAAGAGTATGAACAAATTGAGAAGAACAATACATGGACATTAGTACCCAGGCCCAAAGACAAAAAATTTATTGTTACTAAATGGATTTTTAGAAAGAAATTAAATGAGCATGGAGAAGTTATTAGAAATAAAGCTTCTATTGTTTTGCAAAGGTTATGCACAAGAAGAAAGAATTGACTATGGAGAGACTTTTGCACCTATTGCTAGATTGAAAGGAGTTAGAAAACATCTAGCATATGCTACTTAAAAAGGATTCAAAATATATCAAATGGATGTTAAGTCTGCATTTCTTAATGGGATACTTGAAGAAGAAGTATACATTGAGTAACCTAAAGAATTTATTAAGAACACAAACAAGAACAAGGTATGTATGTAACATAAAGCTTTATATCATTTGAAACAAGTACCCTGAGCATGGTATGAGAGATTGCACTGTTATTTGATCAAAATAAGATTTCAAAGAACAAGTGATAACAATAATGTTTACCTCAAATGTGATAGTGATAATAAAGTTTTGATTGCTGAAAATTTTGTTGATGATATTATTTTTAGAGGCAATGACATTTATGTAAAGGATTTGTTGATGAAATAAGAAAGGAGATTGAGATGTCAATGATTGGAGAGATTACGTTATTTCTATGTCTACAGATACAATAAGTTACTGGAGGAATCTATACTACACAAGCCAAATATATCAAAGAGATTCTTAAAACTTTTGGTATGGAAGATTCCAAACATGTTGGAACACCCATGGTTACTGGTTGTAAATTATCTAAAGAGGATGAAACACAAGAGGTGGATAATACTCTTTACCGATCCATGATTTGTAAGTTGTAGTACATTGTTTACAGTGGGCCTGATATAGCACACATTGCTGGAATTATTGCAAGATTTTCTTCTAATCTGAAGTAAACACATATGTTTGCAGTAACAAGAATTTTGAGATATCTGAAAGGAACAAAAGAGTTTGTTTTATTATACAAAAAAGAGGTAATTTTGATCTAATTTCTACACTAATGCAGATTGGGCTGGAAATGTTGATGATGCAAAAAGTACTACTGGAGGCGCATTCTTTCTAGGTGAAAGATTGGTTACATGGCTGAGCAAGAAACCAAGTTGTATTTCACAGTCTACTACCGAGGATGAATATGTTATTGTTTCTATGAATTGTGCGAACATAGTATGGATTACGAAATTTCTTGAAGTTATACAAGAAGAGATCATAGCTTTGGTTACTATTTTTTATGATAATACAAGTTCTATTAATATATCAAAGAACGCGGTTATGCATTCAAAGACCAAGCACATTTCTATCAAGTATCATTACTTAAGAGAACAAGTTCAAGAGAAGAATGTGAAATTGGAATATGTGAATTCAAAGGAACAAATGGTTGATATCTTTACAAAGCCACTACCTAAAGATGCTTTTGAGTATCTCAAAGGTAAATTAGGGGTTATTCCCCTATCCAATGTTCACTATAGAGCATGAGGGATGCTGCACCAATTCTATATTTCATTAGAATATCTATTTTTGAATTGATATTAGTATGACACACTTTAGTTGATTCCTGAAGTTGTGAAAATATTTTTGTATGTAATGATTTATGAGTACATGTCAGGTATAATCCACTACTAGAACAAGTTTTCAGGAGTATGACTTTTTGACATTGTTGTCAAAGAGGGAGAAGAATGAATTGATGAAATTTATCCAAGAGGGAGATTAAAAACATAAATATCAAAGTAGAAATAGAAATATCAACTCAGAGGGAGGACAGTTATGTATTTGAGAGCTGCCATCATAAATTTCTATAATATTGTTATAGTGGTTGCCATCAATGCCAAAGAGGGAGATTGTTGATTAACTGATGAATATCTGATGGGGATGATGAAGACCGAGTGATACCAAGTATCATGATTGTAGAAATGGTTAGATCAATTGTTGTTTTGTCATTGATATCAATCAAATGATTAATTAATTTTTATTTTTTTACCATATCTTAAGAGGAGAAGTTAAATGGGTGACAAATAAAGATTAAACAATGATGAAGTAATGATGGTATAGTTGTTTTCTATTCTATATTTGATGTCATCAAATCTATACATTTGGATGATCAAGTCAGGAACTGCAATGAGTTAAGTTATGACTAAAAGAGTTACTTTACCAAAGTAGACTGAGTTAGTCAGTAGAATGTTATGTGAGCCGGTCATAGTTACCGAGCACTGAAGACAAGTTAAACACTGAGCATGAATGAAGTTAGTTACTAAGTTGCAAAGCACATTTTATTGAGTATAGTATACTTATATTAAATGAGGATAAGATTAAATTTAATGCAAAGTGATGATGAGATGGATGAGGAAATGAATTAAATGAAGTTTTTTACAAGATCTACAAATGAAAAAATTTAATGAGATGATCTAAGGTGAAGATCAAGCGGTTAAACAAAATTATGAGAGTTCCAAGAAAAGTACAAGTTTCAAGGTAAAATTGAGATGGTTTATGAAGTTGAGAAATATGAAGAAGATCAAACGACTGAGCGAAAATGAAGAAAAATAAAATTAAGGAGATTAAGAGGTAAAAATATGTTTATATAAGGAATGAGAAATACATAGAGTGTATGCTACTGGTGAATTCAATAGAGAAGAAGAAGAAGAAGAAGAAGCTAAAGAACAATATTTACCGAGTAGAACAAAGAAAAAGAGATTGAAGAATCTATAGTCTGAAAAAGAGATCAATGGAGTATGTAATGCTAGTTTTTAATTGAGCATAACAGATCTGACACAAGAAAAGGTAGTTTCTATATTTATAGATCAAATTTTACTCTCTCTTATTAGTATTTATAATAGAGAAATCTCTTAACCGATTGGATTTGACAGCCCTATTTGTAAAACCTAGACTTAGGTGACATTCCAAAAGAGTGTTTAAATACCTCTAACAAGGCCACCCCTAATAGGGTGAAGATCTTAACAGATCTGAGGTAAATCTCCTAATGGGGTCACATTTAGCAAATATGTTTGAAATCTTTAACATGGTAAGTTCTTAACCAAGCATACTTTAGAAGGGTACAATTTTTATTATGGGTTACAATTCTGACAGGTGTTTTTGCCAAATTGGGTTTCCTCATTAAATATGGTGTCAAAGAGTTAAATTATATGTTTACATGGTTAATATGAGGTTGCTAAGTTTGAATGATTATTTTACATGTATGAGATGTATTCCTACTTATGTTATTGAGTTACCTGGTGAATTGGTTAGTTACTGTATTTTGTATTACAATCAATGAATTCAATTCTAAGTGATAAAGTTTTAATTTGTCTAATTCACCCCCTCTTAGTGGGACCAACATGTACTTCAAAATCATGAACATAAATCCATTTAACCTCATGTAGATACCTTATTCCTTTCTTACCAAAAGTATAATGTTAAGATAATATTAGGGTTATTCTCTGGTAGCTCTTTGAGACCAACTTTGAATACTACCCTTAAGGATTCTACAATGTGTATGGATACCTAAGTAACTCTTCATGCCCCACAGATAATGTGTGAGCCACATCCTAGACCAATAATGCTTCCCCTTGATGTAGTATCAAGTGTGTATGTTAGAAATATATGTTTGGTTGTCTATTGTAATTAACGTCAAATATATAGTTCCATATGAGTTTGTGTTTTCTCAAGCTTTGGGGTTCAGAAGTGTGCTATACTTTGAGATGTGGGTTTGTGTACTGAACCTACAATGAAGTGGAAGATAAGTATGTATTCGATGTAGTATAGTAGATGACAAGTATTTTTTGTGTAGTACTACAATGCAGTGGAAGATAGGTAGGTATGGTTTCAAAATAGTGAAAGATGTAAGTATATATCATGTGATCATGTGAAGATGGTTTTTCAACAATGCATCAGTATTATACTCTTATCCAAAACCTTGTGTGGTTTGGATGTCTATGGTTTAGAAGTAGTGGTATTGTGTTGCAGAATAGATAACAGATAAATGGTAGTTTTACTATTATCATTATTTTCTCCTTCCAAAGTCTTTCCATTCTAGATATCAAGCTTGAAGGTTTGTTTCTACTCATACATATGGATTCAGGTTATGGTTCTTGAATGTGGCATTCTCTGGTGATACAAAATTTGTTCCCAATGATTCTAAAACTATATCATTTGTTATTGTAGATCTTTTAAGTTGTTATTTTGATCCATAAATATGTTGTGGAAAATTTTGACATGGCTTCTGATGTGGTGTGTTAACATGGCTTCTAATGTTAAGTGTGGATCTTCCCATTGTGTATGGGGGGTGATTACAGCTAGCAAGTGGGAAGTTTATCTTTCCACATTTGAAATATATTTGGTAGTTTTTATTATTATTATGGATCAGGCATTGGGAAATGTGTGGTGTATTCTTGGTCCTTTTTTCTCCTAGGATAGATCATCATTTTAGTTTTAGTTTCAGGTGTTATATTTATTGATTGTTGAAGTTTCAGATTTAGGTTTGGGTATTGTACTTAATGATTATCTCTTATCTGGATGTGTTTATGCTATATATGACATATGTATTAAATGATTATCTCTAATCTATGTGGGTCCTTAGTCTAGATTCTTTTGGTATAGGACTTATTTGTATCTTTCTATTTCCTTGGTTGACATGAAGCGTATTTGTAATATCTTTTGGAATAGCCAACCTTTTTTCAATCTCCATTGATCTAACATGTATATAAGGAATGTTAGTTCTTTTGAAAAATGTATGAGTAATGTATAAAGAAACTAAAGTGTGTGAACCATTAAGTTCAATAATTAGTGGAGTAGAGTTCATTTTTAGTAGTAGAGAAGAAAAGGTAGTAAGAGATTGATACTAAGGTGGATAGTGTTTTACAGATCAACTACACTATCAAGATAGTCTATCTTGGAGGTTTGTATATACTTTAAGACATTGAGTCTTGGGTACTATTAGAAATGATGGGAAGTATGTACTAAGAGTGGAGAGGTCAATCAGTACCTCTAAAAGTTTTAGTTAACTAACCTTTAACCTTATGAAATCAAATATTTTCTCTACCGATCATATCTGTTCTTCTTTCTTTATGCATGTGATATCAATTCATAATCTTAATTTTATGTATAAATTCATAGAAACATTCATGAAAAGTATAGACACCTAACACAAGATATGATAACAAAGAAAATCCCTATTAGAAGGTAAAAACTGTGGTGGGGATGACACCCACAAAACTTCACTATCTATAGATTGGAAGGGGTTGATTAACGCTTACAATTGGATCACTTCTGATGATCTACCCTCTTAGGAGTATTATGTGGAGACTGGTTAAGGTCTACTCTGTTAAGAACTTTAGCAACACTATTTTGTGTGTACTCAGTTAAGAGATTTACAATAGGATTGTTAAATCCACCTTTCTTGAAAGGATTTATTCTATTTGCTACACTTGTTAGAATGTAGATAAAAATACTCATTGACCTGAGTGTATGCAATCTACAATTTCTTATTAAAGATCCATTAAAGATTACATGTACAATGTATCACCTAATGTGATTGAGTTTACCTCTATTGCTCAGTAGCCTTGATTCTTCATTCTTGATAACCAAGTTCATATTTTGTTGTTTTTCTTCTTGAAACTCTTAGTATTATCCATATATGTGCTTGTTGGCTATATTCATCGTCACATCCATTTCAAATGAATGACTGTACATCTATTTATATAATAGATTTGACCTTTTTAGTTTCACGTATTACAAAATTAACTCTATGATCAAAGGTTTACAACTTGACCTTGATCTCCTAGTTTGCATGTTTTTAATCAGTTAGACTAATTAAAACAATTACAATAATGTTTCTTGTCCCTCAGGAAATGGTTTTAAGACAAATCAAAATTCTAAATATAAAGCATAACTATTTTATTTGACATGGAAGTCAGATCCACATTTCTCAGGATATAACTGACTTTTGGTGACTGATGCTTGGGTGTCTCTAAAAGTTTATCGGTTGGGTTCCCTTTCTCTGTCAGGTTCCTCTCTTTTCTTCTCTTTCAGTTTACACTGTGATTTTCTCTGTCAATTTACACTATGTTGTCGGTACCCTTTGTCTCTTTACTCCTGTCAGGTTCCACTTTTAACTTATTTGGTTTGCATTTGTAATTTGTGTCTTTAGTTTACACTGTAGATTGTTCTATCAGATTGTGCTAAAACCTGTCTTTCGGTGAAGTCATTACTGATGTTTTTCCTTTGCATACTCATGGAACAACTATGTCATCAATCTCCCGCTTTGACATTAGTATCAAAAACTGATATGTGTAAAATACTAAAAATGTTTATAGTATGTACACCATGTATATTACTTAGTCATTTCATGACTCCCCCTATGCATATGCTAGTATAGTATAGGATATATGTATGTACACTTGTCTTTATACTATTTATTCTTTTTCACCTTGTATTTTCCCTTTGTGCTATATGTACTGTACATATCATTCTCCCCTATTGTACATATCATTTTCCCCCTTTTTTGATAGTAAGGGAAAAGGTGGATACCTATAACTTATAAAAAATATGAGAGTGAGAAGTCTTCACTTCCTCCATCATCTTCTCCCATTTCTCCTTTAGATGGTCAAGAGCCATATCCTCTAGTGTAATCTTGGCATGCATGTCATAGATTTTTTCTTCTACAGACATCTCAGGGGTGGCAATTAGCTATTTTGCAGAACTTATGTGTTGTTGCAGAAGTGTAAGGTTTGGTAAAAGTTGACCCTGTAGCTCGGTAACCTCTTCTCTGAAATGTGATTCTTCTTCCCAAGTTCTTGCCTTAACCTTTTTATCTCTATTATCTTCTCATAATGCAATTTAATTCCATTGTCATCTTTGGTTAGACCTTGCGCACTGGTATTTAGATGTGAGTCTAACTTTTCTATCTTTTCACCACTGTCCTTAGTGAATTTATCCAAAGTGCACAATTTTGTATTAAGGAAATAGCTTCAGTAATGATTCGATCCAACTCATTGGCTAGTTATGAAAGGTTTACCTTATTTTCTACCACTTCTTGGTTGATCTTTTCTATTAGTTTGTATTGGAACTTTTGTTCTTCTCATTCCTCAATTGCCATTTGTGCATCCACATTCTATGTTGTGATGGCGTCAGTGAGAATGACAAGTTGATCTAGGATAGGTGCATTGTGATCAACATCAATGTCAGGAACTATCTAGTTTAAGATATCCCTTGTGGTCTCCAGTACTAAGGAGTCTTGGTGCTCTTTCTTAAGCTTTTCTTGCAAAGATTTTCTCTGACAAATTTCTCTATATTCTTTGAGTGATTCAAAATCTAAATTAGTTGGATCACACTTTGGTATTTATATGATCTCATCAAGTGTGATGTCCAACTTATTCTTCTTTGTTTTCTTCTTTTTCTTTTGAGATGCACTTGTATGCAATAACCAGCTTCTCTGCTTGGTATGATAAGCTAGATGAGGTTATCAGTGGAGTAGTGCCTTTTTGTTGTTGTGTTTTTGTCTCTACCTCCTAGTTGTGAGTGGATGTATCCACATCAACCTTTACATTACTTATAGCATCTCCTTCGGTGTCCTTAGGAGTGGCATTTTTGGTTTTGTCTCCTTCACCATTATCCTTCTCCTCTTCATCTATAATTTTTATTTGTGCATCTTTTTCTATTTGATCTCCATATTTTTGTGTGATATCTTCACCTATTACATTTTAATCCCCTTCGATAAAATTCTGGTCATCTGTTATGTATTTATTTTCTCCTTCCCCTGCATCCTCAGGTATGCTTGCATCGGGCTTGAGGGTCTTCTCCTTCAGTGAGATTATATTGATTCCCTCAATCAATAATGGAATTTGGCCTAGTATGTTTAATTGAGAAGCATCAATAGATGTATCTTGATCCTTGGGCTGATCAAATGTAATAGTAATATCTTCATCTTCCTTTACCTTATATGCAGAATCTTCGGTAATATCAATGATATTATTATCTAGCCAAGTTTCATCAGGAATATCCATATCCTTGTTGGCTTCTTTTTCCAATTCTATTGTTGTGACATCCTCTATGTCATTTATAAAGATATGCTCTGGGATAGGTTTAGCCAAAGAGTCTTCATTGTGTGGCTCATTTTTTGAGAGGTAATCCTCTCTTGGGGCTTGCTTCCTCAGTTGTTCTATTGAGTATTTTACTCCAAATTTTGTTACTTTCCTTCTCTATCTCTATAATCTTTCCCTCTAGAACCTTGTAGGCTCTCAACTTGGGTGAGAAATCCTTTACATGTTTCTCCATCATCTCCTGGATTTCTTCCATTTTGGATTCGGGAGGCATAAGAAAAACTAGGACTCTTTCCCTTATTTGCTTCACATTATTTAATGCATAAGTCCATTTGACAGATAATCTTTTATGTAGTTCTTTTGGCATTTTTTCATCAAATTGTATGGGTACATATTTGAAGTTGATCATTGTTTTGATGAGTGCCTCCTCAATCTTGTTCTGATCTTCAGGCTTTAGTGTCATCCATTTTCTAACTTTGGTGTCGATTAAGCCACCTCTTTTTGCAATTGACTCAAATATCTCATCAATAGTTTCAGGAATCTTACTCATTTCTGTTTGGACAGATTCATCCTGCTGAGTATCTTTGATATCTTCCTTGGTTAGGATTAATTTCCTTCTCCTCTTTAGTGTTGTGGTCTTGTTGGTTTGAGATTTTCTTTTGTAGGTCCTCACTAGACCTTTCTTAAGTGATGGTGAGTCTGCCTTTACTATTTGGCTCCTTGACCTCTGAGCAGTTGTTTTCCTTTCCTTCTTCAGGGGTGGGGGTGCATCAGACTCTGTTGACTCAGATTCACTCACCTTATCTACTTCACTGATCGGTGACTGGCCCTCAATTTTCTCTGTCTTTTAAGTTTCTTCCTCATTGACTGATAGCTTATTTTTCAAAGTCTTAACCATTTTTTCTTTCTTCCTATCAATCTTATTCACAATTAATCCTGATTTGATTCTTTCCTTGGGTTCTTCAAAGTTTTCAAACCTTGGTTGTGATTTATCTAATGGTACATTAAACAATGCTTCAATAGAAGTTGTTTCTTGATCTATGTTGACTTCATAGTCATGTGGAGCTAACCATTCTGTCCTCGATACAACTGGTTTGATTAGGGTGGTATCAGTGTCCACCAAGAAACAAATGTCAATCTTGTATTTCTCTACCAGTTGTTTTGGTATTCTTGTTCTCTTTTTCATTCTCTCTTTGAATCTAGAGAAATACTCATCCATTACTGATTCAAAATGTCTCTAAGTGAATTGATGAATTCACTTATTTAAACTGTCACTGGTCGGGTAGTATCCCATTTCACATTACCGATAGATGGGAAGGTTTCTTTGAAGTAGAAAAATATACACATTAACAGAGATCCAAACTTACATGAGTTATTCTTTGTAGACCTAATTGTCCTCATGTTCTCATCTAATTGTCTAAGTAGAAGTTCTAAAAGGTCCAATTGCAATCCCTTCTTGACAATTTTGTGTGTTGTATCCACTACTCTAGATGCAATGATGTTCAACCTGCTAGTCTAAAAGAACTTGTATCCTAAGACACATGCTCCAAATTTCAGTTCATCATCATTGATGCTAGATACCTTTAATCCTCTTCCATCCCATACAACTCCTCTATTTGTCTTAATGTCAACTTGAGGAGGGTGTTTCAGTGCCTTGGGTTTCTCAGTTATGGGATAACCGGTAAAAGCATGTATAACATCCCTGGTTATCGGTTTGGGCTCATCTAGAAACATCTTTCGGTCATGCATTCAGCTTAGCACTAACCGAATCCATTCACTTTTGAACTCCTTTGGGAACCATAGGGCATTTGTGAGCCCTTTTACCTCAATGTTCTTATGCTCATCTTTAATGGTTCCATCATCATTGCAAATATTCTTGAATGCCCATCTACACACAATTTGGCCTTGAACTTTAACATATGAATGTCGACTTTTCAAGTAGTGAGAATTATCCCTCTAATGTATTCCCTCAAAAATTAAATTCAAGGAAGTGTAAGTTTCATGTAAATACAACTCCCTCTTCCATTCAAAATGTAATTCCTAATGGTTTATCCTACATGGCCATTATATCAAACCATATTTAAGTCAATTGAGCACTAATTTATAATCAAGGAGTGCAAATCATTCAAACATACATCTTTGTCATAACAATCATGACCAATCATAATGTGTTTCTGTATTATGAAGGAATACGTTTAATATTAATCCTTATGTGAGACTTCATGTCAATGGTTTCATATTTGAAGTAATATTTGTCAATTTAGGAGTTTCTACTATTTTCTATCCTCTAACCTCCTAAGGAAAAGCTCTCTTATTCATTAATATTAGCTACTATAGAGGTCAAAACATCAACACAAATTTTGACTTAGGAAAGCCCCTACATGGCACCACCATTCCTTCTAATATTTTGTGTCCAAGTTCAAATTTGATAGTATACATTTTTATAAGGGCATAATCAATATTAATAGACATTTTTAGATTTTAAACAAATAAAAAAACCCAGTCGAGAGGGAAACTAGTACACATGTTTTACTATTTTTTATTGAGTTTCTGAGAGACATACCTATAACATATTCTAAGTGCAATTCTACTCCTTTTAGTTTACATAGACACCCTTAGACTAGGGCTTTGAGAGGACCTATACGATACCTATAGGGGAAATTTATATATACAAGTTTTTTTAGTATCTTATTTCCATATTTAATCTATAACACATATACATATGTATGTTGATATATCTAGAGAATTAATTTGCAAATCTAGAAGATCGGTTTATAGATAGATATTTTCTTTATGTTCTATAATTTTCTATTATTGATGAGAGTCGAGTCATTTTTCTATCTTTAAACCTAGATCATACTTATTTGATTACACATCTAAAAGGAGAATAGATTGAAGTGTTCAACTATCATATTATAACTATAGTTAAACTTATTTATATTTTGATTTACATGTGCATTTGAGATCTTAGTTTCATCCATTGGCACATAACTTGTATTTGATGGATACAATTAAGTAATGTGGATATATACTATTACTAACACTCTCGTGTTGAGATTTTAAATATTGGCGTGCATCTATATAGAGACTGATGGAAGTACCCTAATAGATATTGGTTTCACTTAGAAACCAACACATAAATAAATTCATATTTCACATTATTTTTATTAAGTATAATACATCACTATTATTGTGCAGACCACTATACTGCTATGTAGTACAACATATTATTAAATATCAATAAACCAATTTATAATGTAGCATCATATGTATGATATACTACTTTTTTGCACCTATGTTGATAACATTTATCACCCTTGATGGAAATGAAATTGCGCTTACAAAATGTAATTTCATACACATTTTGTATGATAAGATTTTCTAAACCTTTTATCTCTACTTACTGTTTATAGATAACAAATTGAAAAATAATTATGCCTATTTTTTCTTACACAGGAGCTATGGATTGCATTTATTTTCTATTTTATAGGTCCATATAGAATACATGTACTAAGGAGGGTTACATATAAAAAAATTCAACTTGGGTCATTTAATTTTTAATGGATCAATTATAAGTTCAAACCATGTAATTTATTTACTTTCACGTTGATTGATAATGTCCATATACTTTGATATTTTTGGTTTAGATTCACAATTAACTCGAAAGGATGCTACATTTAACTGTGATGTCCATATTTCTTTTTTGGGAGTTCCTTCTGGCATGGCAGCATGGTAGAGTTATAGAGAGGCAGTGCAGCAAAGTTCCAGAGAGGTAGTGCGGTAGAGGAATAGAGAGGTAGTGCGACAGAGGAACAGCCCAAGAGGACAATGGGATCAGAAATATTAGCAAGGACAGTCGCAGGATTTTGGTAGAGCTCCTCACCCATATATTAAGTCTCCCTCACAATACGAACCCCTTAGATCTCATTTGCAACATCCACCTCATCTAGGTTTTCAGAGTTTCAAGAATATAGGGCAGGATCTGACATTTGCCCAAAGTTTCTCGCATCTTTTTAGGTGCTCACCCATTGTACAGCCTGTCAGGATTCACACCCATGACATTTAGGCTAAAGGATTTCAGTAATTTCCCTTCTCTAAGAAGAATATTCCACCATTAGCTTCAGATCTCGGTCGGCAGGGCTCCGTTCCGGCTGAAACATCAATTTTTAGTGAGAAAGCTTTTGTCCAGCGAGCTAAACCCTTCTTTGTGAACCCCCATTTCCTCATTTCTCTAGACCACAAAGAAAAGACACACAAGGTTCTACCTCTAAGGAAAATGGTTTCCCCGGTCCAACATGAACAACCCTCCAACTTTCAAGGTTTTGCTAGTTACGAGCAGGGGGAATCCTCATTTCAAGCAGCGGTTAAACCAAAAGTTACCCAAATCCAGCCAAGGATTAATCTCCCAAAAAATTTTAAAATGGAAAATGGGCGGGAATTCAAATAAGACCAACAGTGTCCATTTAAATTAGATCGTACACCTCAACAAAACAAGCGCAGGCGTAGACCATGATTATTGAAACATAAGCAACCGATCTTTGACATCTGCGAGGGAACGCCCCCTGGCACCCTAGTAAAACTTGGTAAATTTCCAGATGAATGTGCAGATGATCAGGCCCTAGGCAAGGGCGTAAAAGTTGGACATGGGGACCTTGTAGAAATGCCTCTTTCTAAAAAATCTCATAGAGCACCCCTCAATCCAAGAGTCAGTAGATAGATCTGGCAACCCAAGCAAACACAGGTTCCCAATAATCGTGCCATTGCTACCAAGGATGTACCGCGAGGCCTACATGAAGCACAAGAAGAGATTAATATCTTGTTTCCTGAGCACATGCTTCAGAATCACATTAGTGTCTTGTGACAAATAGCCCTCTTTGGTAAGCTCTCCTCCAACTCTTTACCTTTTTTAGAGATAAGGGATTGGGATTTTTTTAATTGGGAAGGAATATCAGATGTTTTGGAATTGGAAGTAGATTTGGGTTTTTTTGTAGCTATATTTAAGTCTGCAGGCCATAGGGATGTCATCCATAAAAATGAAGGCTGGTTCTACCATTGCCTTGGTCTATATACAATGAACTGGTCCCCTAACTTTAAACTGGACCTCTCAGCCTACAAGTTCTTTCCATTCTGGTGTACCCTCCCCTTGTTGCCTTTAAAATACAAAGATCCAGAGATCATTGAAGTTATGTCCAACAAAATTGGTATATTCATCAGACATGACTTCATCCCCTTTGAAAATCCTCATAGAGTTTCTAGGGTTTGTGTCCTTATTGATCGCTTCAAAAAAGTGCCAAGCCACATCAAGATCAACTCAAAATGGGGTAGTTGGGACCAGCAAATCATCTTACAAAGTGTGGAAACTATCTATCAATTGGAAGAAAAACTCGGGCACCTCACATCTCAATGTAATAGGGGTAACCATCATGACATCTGAGTTTGTGAAGACCACTATTTAGAGCCAACAACTTGCAAAGCATGGGCTTCAGAACATCTAAATCTCACAAATACACTTTCTCAGGATCTAGATATGCTTCCTGCAAATTTAAATGCTTAAGAAACTTACATACCCTCATACAAAGTGTCTATATCCTTCTTCTTCGCTTTAAGATATATTTTCATGTGCTACGACAAAGAGAGGAAGGATAAATCCATCGGTTGGGAAGAACCTGAGAAAAACTTCCAGAACATAGACAATATTGTCTACAATCTAATGTACAAAGAATCCCCCATTAAAATGTCAGATATGTAGGAAGCCCTCAATGAAAATGTTGTAGTCTCTCTTAAGGCCAGGAAATACATAGATTCCATGATTACTGATCTAGCCTCTAAAATGATTCATGAAGATGCCCTTTCTGAAGGTGATTTATTTGAGGAAGATCAAACAACTACAGGTGGCATGCCAATGTAACCCTCCCAGTTCCAAAGGGATGCAAATACGAAGCAAAAATTTCTAGTCACAAATGAAGCACAATGCCCAGAAGAGCCAATAGAGTTAGAGAATGTTTTACTTTCTGAAGAGTTCCCTGAAATCATTCAGACTGCCTCAAATACAGCCCAAAGCCCAAAAGTGACAAAAGACATAGTGTGTGCATTTTAGAATGCAGACTCCTCAGAAATCATACAGAATCAATATGGGGATTTCATGCTATTTCATGATATCAATGCATTTTTATGGAATAGGCTTCAAATCTCTTCTCAGAACAAAGACTTCGATCAATCTATAGTTTCAGACACAATCTTTTAGCCTGATAATTTAGACAAGTCTTTCTGCTTTCCCCAATCTGCAAAAATGGAGCAAGAATTTACATACCAGAGCATAGAACTTTACATACCACTAGGTGGTTATGACTGAAATCTTACATTATCAATTGATCAAAAACCATGTCAAAAAGAACAGGTTACCCCAGCGCCAAGGAATAGTGGGAGAAAACCTAAGTCATTACAGACCAAGGTTGAAATAGCTGCAGGAATTCAGTCCACCCTAGATGGAAAATTTTCCATTTCGAAAAGAGTGACAAGGAGGTCTAAGGGATCTCCTTGTCAACAATGAAGATAGCCTCATGGAACGTCAGAGGCACAAACGCCTCTGAAAAAATATGTAGAATAATGCAGGTGCTAGATTCTATGAGGGTTGACATCATTTTATTGCAAGAAACAAAACTTTCAAAGGATAGCTACGACAAAAAAATTAGAAAATGGACTAAATGGTAGTCTATACATATGTAAGGCAATGGCACCTTGGGTGGCTTGGCAGTATTATGGGACCCCAAATCAGTGCAAGGAAAGCTCTTAGTACAAAATGACCATTTTCAAATACTGTCAATCAAAATTTTTGACTTAGCCTTCATCTTGATTAATGTATATGGCCCCACGACAACCCTTGATAAGAAGAGAGTATGGATGAACTTAACACACAAAATTCAAGCCCAAGTTAACCAACACATTATCATGGGAGGTGATTTTAACGCTATACTCAAAGCCTCCAAAAAAATTGGAGGAATTAGCCCTCCGTTGAAAACAATCCAAGAATTTTTGCAGTTTGTTGAAGACAATAACTTGTTGGATATAGAACCAAACAATGGATCCTTCACATGGATGAATAGAAGAGCTCACTTCTCACACATTGCGGTAAGATTGGACTAGTTCTTAATATCACAAGAATGGAATCTCTTAGCTTTTGCTTTCTAATATGAAATTTTGGCCAAGCCTAGTTCAGACCATTTTCCAATATCTCTCCACTTCCAAGATCCTACAACTAATCAGAGAACCAAGCATCAGTCGACCTCTAAATTTGAGAAAATGTGGCTCTATCAACCGCAATTCTCACCCCTTATTCATTAATGGTGGATTAGTGCACCTTGGTGTGAAGGGTCCAAAATGCACCAATTTGCAACCAAACTGAAGTATATCAAGAAACATATCAAAAAATGGAATGAGCTGACTTTCAAAAACATTTTCAAAGAAAAAAAAAGGGTCCAGCAATAGTTGGCTGATATTCTTGAGATGACAATCAAACAAGGTATGGACAAGGATAATTTTGAGAAGCAGAAACAACTCCAACAAGAATGGGAAGAATTATGCAAAAGAGAAGAGGTCTACTGGCGTCAAAAATCTTGAGAATTATGGCTAAAAGAGGGTGACAAAAATACTCAATACTTCCATGCTTCTGCATAATAGAAAAGAGCTACAAATTGCATGTTCTCCATTAATAAAATATGCAATGGAATAGCAGTATCGGATGCTGAAGGTATTCGGCAAGAAGGGGTCAACTTCTTTGAAAACTTACTCACATCACCCTACCCACAAGAACCTGCAGATCAGCAACTCCAAGAAATTTTTCAAGGTATTCCTCCAATCATTATAGCAGCTGATAATGTAGATCTTATGGCTCCTTTCACTATGATAGAAATGAAAAAAGTTGTATTTTCTTTGCCCACGGACAAGTCTCCAGGGCCTGATGGATTCACAGTCCTTTTCTACCAAGTATTCTGGGACTTGATCGGATGGGAAGTTCTCAGAGTGATTGAAGAAGCAAGGTAAAGTAGAGGTATGCTAAAATATTTTAACAGTACAAATATTGCGATAATCCCCAAGATCAAAGTTCCCAAATCTTTTTCAGACTTCAGACCAATTTCGCTCTTCAACACAATATATAAAATTGTCACAAAGGTGATATACTTGAGATTACAACAGCTGATCCCAAAACTAGTTTCTCTTGAACAAGGGTGATTTGTCCCAGGAAGAGACACTACAGAGGGTGTAATGGTTGCACATGAGGTTCTGCACTTAATTAATACAAGCAAGTCATCAAATTTTGTCATTAAACTAGATATGATGAAAGCATATGATAAAGTCAATTGGATTTTCCTTATTATTGTACTAAAAAAATTTGGCTTTGCAGATAGCTGGTGTAAATGGATTAAAGCTTGTATATCAAGGGAAAGGTTCTCAGTGCTAATCAATGGGGTCCCAGCCGGTTACTTTCCATCCACGCAAGGAATTAGACAAGGTGACCCTTTATCCCTGCTCCTTTTCATTTTAATGGCTGAAGCTCTCAGCAAATACATTAATATTCAACAAGTTCTTGACCTTTGGATAGGTTCAAAAATAGGGGATTCAGAAATATCAGTCACTCATTCTATATTTGTGGATGACACTCTGCTATTTGGAGCCTTGAATATTAGAGAGGCAAAACAAATCAAACAAACCATGGATCTGTATTCTGCAGCTTCTGGACAAGTCATAGATGCCCAAAAATCCAAAATATATTTTTTCAACACCAATCAGATTATCTCAAATAGAATCACAAATCTTCTGGGCTTTACAATTGACTTCCTACCATCCGTATACCTTGGAATTCCTTTCTTCATGGGTGCAAACAAGTGTACACACTGGTCTCCAATCATTGACAAAATTAAGTCCAGAATAGTGACTTGTAAAATGAAAAGGCTATCACTAGCAGGGAAAATACTTATAATCAAAACAGTGCTGGATGCTATCCATAATTACTACCTTTCAGTACTAAAATCTCCTCCTTCAGTGATCTAGACAATCCAAAAGCTAATCCGCCACTTTCTTTGGACAAGAAATATTAATGGAGAAAAGAAAATTCCACTTGTCTCCTTGCAAGAAATGGCACAGGTGAAAGCCCTAGGAGGGGTAGGCATACATGATTTGTCAAACTGGAACAAATCCTTTGGGGGAAAACTTGTTTGGAAAATGTACCAAAAACCAGAAAACAAGTGCTGCCAAATTATGCAGCAGAAATATCTAGACAATGTTTGCCCCTCCAGAATTTTCACTATCAGGGACCCTCCTAAAGGATCTGTCATCTGGGATTTCATGATGGCCTCGAGAGACATTGTTACTAAATATATTACATGGGAGGTAAACAATGGGAAAAGAGTTAAATTTTGGAGAGATTCCTAGAATGGTTCACCTCCCTTACTTCAAATGGGACAACAGGATGACTTGGCACTAAATTCTGAAGCACATTGGGGAATGTATCTAGTTGACTATATATCTGCAGTATGCCTATTTTCCAACAAAGTTATTTGGAAAGACCCGGTTGAGATTCCCATCTCTCCATAGGATAGAGATAGAATGAATCAAATTTTCCAAGGTAAGGTGGTTATCCTCTCAAACAAAGAGGACAGACTTTTGTGGGCTCTAGCAAAGGATGGGTCATTCAACATCAAAGATGGTTACATAATTATTCAGCAGCAGCAAACTAACAAAGTTACACATCGAGCATTTTCATTTTACTGGAACCAGGTAACACTCCCTAAAGCTAGTTGTTTTGCTTGGATAGCTTTAAGAAAGAGAGAACTCACTAGTGATCGGTTAAACAAACTCCACATCTCTCAACCATTCAAATGTTTTCTTTGTGATCTTGAATTGGAAGATGTGGACCATCTCTTATTAAAATGTCATTTTGCACAATAGTGCTGGACATATGTTCTTTGAAAATTGAATTACTCTTCTCCCCTTCCCAATACATTATGGGACCTCTTCCATGCATGGCCAGTGCTCTATGCAAACTCACTCTTTTCTAGTCTTTGGAAGTGTATTCTAGCCATAGTTGTTTGATCTCTGTGGTGGGAAAGAAATAAGAGAATATTCTGACAGATTCTTCCTCACTAGAATCTATCCAGACTGGCATAGATAACTCCATATTTGAAGTAGTAAATGCAAGCCATAGTAGGATCAAATGAAATCCAGTTCTAACAAGTTGGGACAATATAGTAATTTGGGTATGGAAAGGCATTCATGTACCAATGGGATGGGGTCACCATGAGCAGGCCAGCCAAAAATCATGTCATGAATCCACTCATTGGATTCCCCCTCAGCCAAAAACTGTCAAAATCAACTTTGACGACACATCAAGAGGCAATCTGGGCCAGTCAGGGATTGACATGTGTGTTAGAGATCACAAAGGTGACGTGCTAGCCATCATGGCATCCCCACTACCTATAGGAACTAACAATACTACAGAAGCACAAGCTTTATTCCATGGATTGATACTGGAAAAAAAAGGAGGATTTTAAAACATTCATATTGAAGGTGACTCTATGGTTATCATTAATGCATGCATTAAATGGGAGACTCATAACTGGAAACTAAGATACATTATCCAACAAACCTGGACACTCCTAGATTCTTTCCCAACCACTTTCATCTCCCATACCCTGCGAGAAGGGAACAAGGTTGCAGACTACCTCTCTAACTTGGGATGTGATGGGTTTGGATTCGATGACACATGTCCACGGGATTTCATCAGCAGCAAAATCAAATTGCACAAGCTCATTTTAAATGACATTGCAGTGCCAACTCATGGAGCATAACTAAAAGGACATTGAAGTTAGCAAAAATACTCAAAATGATAGATTCACACGGCAACAACATATGAGATTTAGGAAAGTTAGTCTAGACTACAGGTTGAGTTTGCGTGACATCAAATATGAATACGGGCAATCAAAAAATCACATGGAATTTTTAAATGTTAACTCTTTTGTTGGCTTCACATGTGCACGCTGGACACGTGGAACACCACCAATGGATCTAGACAGTACCTTCAATCCTTGAGATCTTAAAGACCATTAAATTGAAGCTCATAAAAATTACCTATAATTTCACTGAAAGATATTGCACTATGCAAATGCTGACATGAAATGCAGCTCCCCTAGTCACCATTAATGCTTAATGTCGGTAACTTCAATTATTTATGCAAAAAAGAGCACAATAATCTCACTGGAAAAATAGAGCAGCTCCCGACTTCTAGCAGCACCCGACTTCAACCGCTAGGATGGAAACCCCCAATGGCAAACTCCCGAGATGTGCCTCCTATGGGACTTTACATGAAGACCTGCTACCACAGAATTACAGAGTCTTTCTTCTCCCGGATGAATCAGAGACACACCTCCATGCTCGAATTGATGATTACCAACTGGAAGAAATGTTCATATGCCACACACCAAGGATCTGCAGAGCCATCCGTTGGGTTATTGGAGAACACATACTCACGCCAAGAGAAAAACAATTTACCTTCCCATCTCAAGTTGTTTCAATTTTATTATCAAATGCAATGGACCTACTCTAGTCTGTAGACCTCTTGCTTCTGATTGCAAATAAGGTTATTCTTCAGAAATACATTAGAGGTAATCGGTTGATGTAAGCAATCCATAAATACAACTTATGGTTTGGACCTGCCCTCATTGGTGGATTGTTTTCCCATTTTCAACTACTCTCTAACCATGAATGTATGACTACATATGATATCATTAAGAAAGCCCTAGAAAAGTAGAGCTTCCAGCTTGTGAAGAACACTTTGCCAACTGTAATTAGGGCCATGGGCAAAGAAAATGAAGAAAATATTAAACGTATTTTTTATGCCATGCTTGACATCCTTGGGTCTCCAAATGTTTCATTACAGACCCTTAATCTGACGATGGTCCAAGTTTCCAACATGGAATATATTGCGTCCCTAAATCATGTCCCAGACCTTAATTTGCCCTATGTTTTGGGCACACACCCAAATACGGGTTTTGTTTTTCAAGATACCCTTCATGATCAGCATGAGGAGGAGCTCGACGACTGGGTTACCGAAATTCCTAATATGGATCACACATGGCCGACTACTGTGATTTGCCAAAAAGAAGATCCAGCTACCATGGAGGATTAATGCCGTACAGGTGGGTTGTAAAAGAGATATTTTAAATCATTTTTGACATATATTCGGCTAATATCTTTTTGTAAATCCATTTTTTGGATCCTGGGCATATTTTTGTCAATTTATGAGTTGCAAATACTTTGAATGTGGAGTGATCACATGGGACGGGTACCATAAAGGGCCTAAGCTGATAAAAAAGAATATCTTTTTGGGTTGTTTATGGGACGGGCACCATGACTCGAGGTATCCATATTGGTGCTAATGTTCCCCAACGATGACCGCTTCTGACACCGACGATGACTAGAACCGACATCGACAATGACTAGAACTGACACCGACAACATCCAGAACTGACACCGACCAAAAAACCTGACTAACAGGGTTATCCATCACTGACGGACCGACCAACACAATCGACAAGTGGTATCGACTAGCAGGGCTAACTGACTACCAGTACCGATGAGCAACACCAACCAGTAGGTCTTATTATGGTATTATGCAACTTTTGAAGCCACATTCTAAAAACAAGGATCAATGCATTTGGGTGGTGAATTTGTTCTTGAATGTAATTATTGTATTTGAGCAAGGATTCTGGGTTTTCTTGTTGGTTCTTTCCCGGATGAGCTCTTGAACCAGTTTTTATTAATAAATATATTTAGTGGCTAGCCCACTTTTGTTTTTAAAAAAACAACTGTGAAATTTGTATTTCCATGTCAAATTATATTTATTTTAATGTATTTTGACACAATAACTTAATAAATTTATATGTAAATAAATTTCAAAATCTTGTGCAAATTTTGGCTCTTTTATGGATCCTTATCCTTCTCCATTTGCTCCAAATCAAAAATGTTTTTAATACATTTGATCTTACTCTAGCACCATTCACATTTATTTTGACATATCTACCCTAATTACCAACTTAGAATATCATGTAACTATTCTTGATTGCATGTCTTTCATTTCGCTTCTTGGATTAATTTTGTCATGGTCAAGTTTGGTCTTAATGGGTTAAAGATTGAGGTCAAATTCAAATTTTCATAACTCATAATGATTTGTATATAGTTTACCTCCACTCTTGGGAGCATTATCTTTGGGTAGTTGCCTAAGACCATTAAGCTAGTGAGGTTGACCTATTGAAACTTGGCCATATAAATCAAATAAATTAGTAGCGGTCTTTTAAACATTGACATCTTATACACATTCACATATAAGAAAATAGATTAAATTCAATTGGAGAAGTTTGATATCTATTAGAATGGACATATACCTATAAAAATTGAACATGAGACACTCAAAATTGATCTATACTGGTGTTCAACCTATTTTTTACTTCCAAAATAATAAACATACTAAAAATATTAATTTTTTACAATAATAAAGAGATTTTATATAATATTAATGTTATTTTTAATTGTTATTCTCTACAAGCTAAATATCCTATTACTTTATACTCTTTAAAAGTAATCTTTTAATTATGAATTGTAATTAATATAGTTTAATTATAATGTTATTGTTTTTATAAATTTATTAACATACATTAATGACTGAGTTTTTTTTTTTTCATTAAATAAATGTAATTGAATGCAATGCTTGTACAATAGGTTATTCAAATTTTTTGGTTTAACTATAGATTTTTCAAGAGCGTTTAGACATCAATTTGAATATTCAAATTTTTTTTACCCTTTATAATGACAATGAGTTTCCTAAAACACAAGATTTTTAGAGTAAAAACAACTTCTAACTTGCATCTAAGCGACAATGCTAAAAATAAAACAGCCTCTACTTTTGTCCCGTCAACCATAGATATCCCATTTAAGAAAAAATCTTATAAATTTCGTGATAGTCTAAGCAGTCAAAGCTTAGAGTATTCTAGTTAAGCCCAGGCCTAAACATATTTTTACCTCTAGTTGTGCCTTGCTATAACACACAATTTCCGTGCTAGAGCTCTAAAACTAAAATTAATGTTCTTTTTCTAATTTCTTATCCAGAGATATTCAAACATATATCCCATCTCCTTTAATGTGAAAACAATCATAAGGAAAATAGAGATATTCTCCTTTTATTTGAAAACAATCATAAGGTAAACATCGCTATCCTGAGAGCAATGTTTTTGAAAAACAATCAGAAGGAAAATATGACTATCCCGACAACTTCGTATTTGATAAACAATCACAAGGAATACTTTTTGACAAGGATAAAAAGTCATAAAGGAAACATGAATTTCCTAAAATAATTTGTATGTGACATACTCCATCTTTCCGCTAGTGCGTTCTACTTTTCTGTAGCTTTTCCATCATTACAGTTTCAAAATTCAAAAAAGTTCAAGCAGAAAGCTCCACGGCTCATGATGTGCCAAAGTTTGTTGAATACACATCCAAAAGAAAGCCATGGGCATAAAGAAGAAAAATAGAATGACTATGTTTTTGATAGAAAAAGAAGCAAGAGGGTGCTAGCCCGTGGAACAGAGGACTAGTAGCACATTAACAACATATTAATGGAACTAGTCAAAGCTTAAAAGCAATTTAGCAGGATATCACAAACACCAAATCTAGTTCTGTCTCTATCAAAAACAAAAGTAACAATTCTACTCCAAATGATTAAACCAGAGTAATTGCTATCAATATTAGCATCAAAAGTATTGTCACTAAGCCTTGCAGGGCTCAACCAAACCAAAATAACAAACTTAAAATTAACCCCAAACACAGAACAGGGGAACCGAGGGTCAAGCCCAGCCAAAATAACCTGAACCATAGGCAGCAGCATTAATTCTTCCCTCCCAATTGTTTAGACAGCAGGGTTCTCGCCCACTCCTCCTGGAGGAACAAGAACAAATCCTTGTTATCCTCGTCCGCTTCCAATTTTCCATCCGCCAGCTTTTCCTGCACATTACAGAGGGTCATCGTTGAGGCATGCATAACCTTTAGTGCAAATTTGTTGGTCCTCATTCAATGGTTCATCAGGTCCTGCATATTCTTCTTAATCTCGGCAATTTCTTTGTCAATAATCATAAACTTTCTTTTAAGGGTGCCTGTGAAATTGCATTTTTCCTCCATGCTAGAGGAGAGAGGTTTATCCTGGCGATCATGGTGGGGGCTTTGGGGTGGGGTGGGATTCTTGGGGGTTACCGTAACTCTCTGGGGGTTGGTCAGGGGAGTATTACCAGTCGGGCTCATATAGCCTTCCGAGGAATAATTTCTTGAGTTTGTGGAGTGGGAGACATTTTCTGTCAGAGAGAGCTCCTTGGAGGCCGTTTCCAACATCTTGATTTTTCATTATTCCTTGGCTATTCTATTAGACCTCCTACGGCCAGAACCGCTTAGGTCCACTTCCAAATTGACTTGGGTTTCCATCATTTTCTATTTTTTGGGCTTATAATCCATCTCAGGTGTGTTGTCAACCCCTTTCCCTTCAATGTAATCCACGAAGTCTGAAACATATGAATCCTCCTGGCCATCCTTCTTATAGGTGGGAATCTTAATAATTTTTTTACAGGTTTTTTTCTCAGACTTCAAAGGCCCTTGAGTGATATGGATGGACTGGGAGGAGGAACTGGTGGTATTTTTGGCTTTTTCAGAGGGCTTCTCCTGGGGCATCATATGAATAATCAGAGGGGGTTGGGGTGCCGGGCATATGGCTTTGTGAAACTAGAAAAGATAGAGGAGGAGGCCTTGGTGGAGGATAGCTCTGTCAGGGTTGCTTTTGATATCAAGGATATTACTTTCTATAGAGTGCAAAAGATAAAACGGTATGGAAATTAAATCTTTGTTCCTAATATGATTCAGGAAAGGTAAGTGGTAGTTGTAAAACACTGTGAAATTACCTTCAAGCATGAAATACTTCATGATAATGAGACAAATTTTTGGCTAGAATTCTGATAGCTCTTCTTTGTTGAAACCCCCCTATTTCCTAACTGACAGCTCTCCATCTTTGAAAAATTGTTTTAGGCTGGTAGGGTCGGTAGTCTGACTAGTCTTTTTGTACTTTCTCCCCACCATAGAGAGCCCCATAGCCTCTACGATGACCTCCTCATTGAGCTGAAAGTGAATGCCTCCCACCAAGACACTTTTGTTGTTCTAGGAGGAAACAAACTGTTTAGATATTCTCTCATCATGGCCGCCTTTCATGCATTCTATGAAACCCCAAATTCTGGTTTCCTTGCAATAATGGGTGACCAGCGGATCAGAAGTAAAGGCTTCATCAATATTATCAGGTTTGATACGGAGAACATTACCCCCCATATCAGAGGTCTACTCTTCAAGTGTTAGAATATCCTTGGGGTCTGAGAGCCGACTGTTGTTGCATGCCATATAAAACCACTCTCTTTTACAAATCCATTTCAAAAAGAGCTTATACATACCCTGCCGGTTTTGAGAATTTTGGAGAACGGGCTCCGTACTATCAAATCTAACGGATCTCCGGGTAACATAAATAGTAATAATAGCATTACTCCCATTAATCGCCAAAAATGCCTTTTGACATTGATAGTGATCACTCCACATGAACAAAAGGTAATGATGGAACTTTATGGGAATTTGAGTTTTGCCTTTCATAATCACACAAATAACTCAAATATGCCAACACATGATCGAGGAGGGGTTCATAATAAATAAGCCAGCCTGGCACATTTAGACTATAGTATTCATTTCTCCCTCGATGATATGCTGAGTCATAAGAGGTAAATCACCAACTAACATCCAAGTATTTAGTCTAGTTTGTTTTAGACCAATTGCAGCCAATGAGTCAGCAATCAAGTTTCCCTCGCTGTAGGTATGGCCTATAGACATATGTCAGAAGCTCTCAAGAAGCTCACAGATCTCCAAAATGATAGGTCTAGTCTGCCACCCTGCACCAGCTCCACTCTTGACTGCCTCTATTATTACTTTGGAATCCCCCTCAATTTCTAGCCGTATGATGTTCATCTATTTTGCAAGTTTAATCCCCCAGAGAAGTGCAATCCCTTCCTCCTGGGTGACAGTACAGTTATTGATTGGTCCCACATAAGCCAGAAGGCAAGTGCCATGGTGATCTCTCAGCACTCCTCCCCCACCATGCCCAAGATTGTTAACTGCCCCATCAAAGTTTAATTTTATCGTGCCTTGAGGAGGGGCAGTCCATTTGGTAGCTTTTTTGGCAGTCTTTTTAGTATTTTCAAACCTGGAGAACCCACTCAGGAGGTTCTAGTGTTACACTATCTTAGATTCCCATGCAGCAGGAGGGCTGGATGGGAGCTTCCATTTAGCCATCATGACATTTTCACTCAGACGCTTAGTTTCGATAAAGAGACAGGTTTCAGGCTGGATGCCTGTCTCCCTGAAGATCCTATTGTTTCTTTCCTTCTAGATGGAGCAGCATATGTGCGGGGGAAGCATACGCCAGAGGAGTTGGAGCAGAGGGTGGTTTGAGGGGGATCTCTAGTTAATGAATTGGTGCACCTCACCGCCCAGGACCCACGAGATACCCAATCTATCATAAATTCCTTGCCACATGCTGGTAGCATAGTCACAATGGATGAAGAGGTGGTTTACTGTCTCTTCCACCTTCTCACATAGGACACATCTGTTTTCCATTGAGAAGACTCTTTTAGTAAGATTATCTTGGGTTAGGATCTTACCATGCATTAGGGTCCACCGAAAAAAGTTTATTTTAGGCGTGAGCTAGGGGATCCACACCTTCTTCCAGTCCCCTGGGTTGCTCTCCTCCTTAAGAAGCAGGTTATAAGTAGAACTAACTATAAAAGCACCAATCTGGGTGGGGGTCCAAATAATAGAGTCATCAACCTCAAAAATTCTAATACTAGTCAGGATATCCATAAGATCCTTGGCTAAGTGTTGCAGGTCTGGTCTGTCCCTTAATTGATTGGGTAAATCAGCCCAAACTCTTCCGTTGGTGTTGTTGGAAGCTCTAAAACCCAAGCTAGGTCGAAGGTAGTCCATAAGTGGTTTGAATTTATGACCCAGCTAAGGTTGGTTCATGATCCAATGGTCATTCTAGAATTTTATGGACCTACCATTACCAATTTGCCAAAAAGCCCCTCTAGATAGGAGGGGCTTACACTTGCAGATGTTTATCCAGAGTTTGGATCCACTAGGGAGGTCACTGTTATGGAACATCATTCCGAAGGGGTGGCTTTGGAGATATTTGGTTTCCATTATTCTCCACAAATCCGCTTTTCCCTCAATGAGCTTCCAAGCCACCTTAGTAGTAAGGGCCTTGTTCATCAGACCAATTTTTCTAAGGCCTAGACCTCCCAATCTTTTCGGGAGGCAGACAGTGTCCTAGTTGACAAGCGAAATCCTCTTTTTTCTTCAGTCCCTGCCCACAGAAAGGTTCTCTAAATTTTTTCTAGTTTTTCAGCCATATTGCTTCTAATTTTGAAGAGGGATAGGAAGTAGACCGGGATCCCCTAGAGGGTAGAAGCAACTAATTGAATTTTTCCAGCATTGCTTAATATCTATCCTTTCCAGCTAGCTAGTTTCCTCTGGGTTCTTTCTAGAATAGAGTTCCAGAATTCATGGGATACCTCTTTGACCATGAGGGGAAGGCCAAGGTAAGTAGAAGGGAGCGAGGCTACCAAGCATCCTAGAATTTGAAGCACCTTATTTTGTAAGTCCACTAGAGTATTGAAGAAGAATAGCCGACTTTTTTGATATTTAATACATTGACCCGAAGCCCAAGCATAATAATCCAAAGTTTGTTTCCATTGCCTGGCCTCAATAATAGAAGAATACCCAAAGAGGAAAGTGTCATCCACAAACTGTTCCAACACCACCTGAGGGTGAGTGGAAGTAGGTTTGATGCCTTTTATCTTTCCTATAGCAGATAGCATACCCATAGTCCTGCTAAGCACATCAGCCACCATGATAAAGAGGTAAGGAGAGAGAGGGTCTCCTTGTCTAAGACCTTTCTCAGGGGTAAAATGGCCACCCAGGGATCCATTAGTTAGGACAGAAAAGCTAATAGTTTGGGTACACTCTTTTATAATTTGGATAATCTTTTCATTAAAGCCCATTTTAGCAAGAATTTTGAGCAGAAAAAACCAATTAACTTTGTCATAAGCTTTGGAAATATCTAGTTTAAAGGCCATACCTAGGGCTCTTCTTTTGTCCATAGAGTGGATAATTTCATCAGTAGCAATGGCTGCGTCCAGTATCTATCTACCTAGCACAAAACCTTTCTGAGTGTTGCAGATAATCTTGTCAAGAAGAGGCTTGATTCTGCCAATCAAGATCTTGGTGAGGATCTTGTAGAAGGTATTGCAGAGGCTAATGGGTCTGAAATCCATCATAGAAGTAGGGTTTTCATTCTTAGGGAAAAGCACAATGTAAGTTTGATTATGCTATCTAAGAAGACGCCCAGTCCTAAAGAAATCTCTAGCAGCTCTAATAACATCATTTCCCACAATTTCCTAGTACTCCTAAAAGAAAGCTAGAGGAAATCCGTCCGGTCCAAGGGCTTTGTAAGCTCCCATAAAAAAAACCGCCTTCTTAACCTCTTCATCTGAAACCCGCATCCTGAGCATGTCATTATCCCCTAGGGTAAGAGCGCTTTGGATGTGATCTAGGAGCTGGTTTTGGATGTTGTTTGGGTATTCAGGACCCCTTTCCAAGTACAGGTCCATAAAGTAATTTACCGCAACCTGGTTAATTTTATCCTTTTCCTTGACTTCATTCCCAACCTCATCCAGAAGAGAGGAGATGGTATTTCTCTTTTTATGGATGCTAGCAGACCTGTGGAAGAAGGTCGTGTTCCTGTCCCCTTCAGCAAGCCACTGAATTCTGGATCTTTCCTTCCAATAAATTTCTTCTCTTTTCAAGGTTTCCTACCACTTGTGTCTAGTCCTCTCCTCCTCCCCCTAGATCTAAGGCGGGAAGCTTTCGGATGCAAGTTGAGCCTGGAGGGAAATGAGGGTTTCAGAGAGATTAGTTTTCTCCTTGTGGAAATCACCGAAGTAGTGTTTGCTCCACCCTTTGACCTCCTTTATGATAATTTCCAGTTTTTGAGCAATTCTAAACATAGAGGTACCCCTAATATTAGTCTTCCACCAAAATTTCACCTGCTCCGTAAAGGAGGGGTGAGAGCACCACATAATTTCAAATCTGAAGGGCATTAGGCTAACCTTGGGAGAGTCAATCCAGCAAAGAAGGAGGGGGTTGTGATCTGAGGTAGTTCTAGGGAGGGCTGACAAGGTGGAGTTCAGGCAGAGGTTCCAAGAGGAAGTGGCTAGGACCCGATCAAGCCTCACTTGGATGAGGTGAGAACCTTTCCTATTATTGGACCAAGTGAATGGGTCCCCCTTCAGAGTAATATCAAGAAGACCTGTGGAAGCAATAAAATCTGCCAACTCCCCCATACTGTCTGAGTAATCCATGAGGTCACCACACTTTTCAGAGGGGTAAAGGGGGGTGTTAAAATCACCAGCCAACAAAAAGTTTCCAGAGCCATCTTGATCAAGTCGGTGGCCCACCTCAATCCACGGAGAGGCCCGTGCATGCCGGTTGTTAGGAGCATAAATATTTAAGGTGGTCCATTCGATACCAAACTTCCTAAAGGTGACAGCAAGGAAGTTAGGGGATCAGGTAACCAACTGACCAGTTATTCTATTTGGGTTCCAGAGCATGGAAATACCACCAGACGCACCTGCAGCTTCAAAATAAAGGAAAGAGGCCCCCGGCCAAAGATGTGGTACCAGGGTAGTAAAGGTACTAGCAGACATCTTGACTTCCTATAGGAGAAGAACCTCTAGCTTGAGATAAAAAATGTAATGTTTAACAACCATTTGTTTAAGGGAGCTATTCAAACCCCTCACATTCCAAGAGAGGTAATTCATCTCTTACTTTTGAAGCTAGATTCCAGGGTTTGTTGTCTTCCTGCCGCAACCTCCCTTGTGGACCCTTTCGATTTTCTTACCTATTCTGAGGGTCTTCCTCTTGGTGTATCCACCCCCACATCTACCTTTTTATTTTTGGTTTTCTTTTTCTGTGTTTTCCATTACCCCTCCTCATCCTCTGAACCATCTGTGGAGCTGAGGGCACTTTTCTTTACCAGCTTTGGGGTGTGCTTAGCCATTCAAATTGGGTCATGCAACTCAAGGGCTACCACAATATCAGACTGTTCCTCCCTAGTAGAGTTAAACTTTCTCTCCTCATGGGGGGGTGTCAAGGTTAGAGTAGGTTCCAAAACCGGCGCCATCTTGGGTTGGGACACCCGATCTCTCAAGATTGGGTCTGGAGGAGACCTAGAGAATCCCCCACCCGGATCCTGGGGGAGACTATCTCACTTTCTTTAGGTTTCAGCACATCAGAATCCGTATCAATGGCCACAGGTGTCTGCACATCAGAATCTATATCGACAGCCACCGAGGGTGGCTTTGACACAATGATTCCTCATTCTCAACTGGGAGAGGGGCCTCTGCTATTCCTTTGTCCTTGTTCTATCATTTCTCTTCCGACATGGTGGTCTTGTAGGTATCACTAGTGTGGCCTCTGCATTCGCATTTACAACAAAAAAGGGTAGCATTTTCATACACCAATGCTTGGGTCCATCTACCCAGTTTAGATTTCAAAATAACAAAGTTGGGCAAGATTTTATTCATAGTGACATTCACACAGAATCTAGCAAACACCAACCTAGATTTAGACCTTGTCACCTGATCCGCCGTGATGAATGAACCAAAGTAATCACCAATCCACTGGAAGACCTGCTCATCCCAATAGTCGAGCGGGAGGCCTGGGAGGCGGACCCAAACAGGAGCCGATCTAGTTAGGTCCATCGTCAGATTGAATCTGGGTTTCCACTTTGCAAGGGCTAAAAAATGCTTTCCATATACCCATGAACCTAACAACACACTGGTCATGTCCTCGAGAGTGGTAAAATTAAACAGGAAGAGCCCTCCCGGCATGGCCAAAACCAGGGCCAATCCTTTGATCTTCCACTGGTTAGAAACCCATTTTCTAACCATTTCAATGGTAGGTCAGAAATTGAAGAATCGACCCACCAGAGCCATCTGAAAGTCAGCCATCATGCAATTCACCATAGATTCAGGGAGCGAGAGTTCTGCTCCTTCCTCAGTCTGAACAAAATCCACCAAAAGGGCCTGCAAGGGTTGTTGGGCATCACCAACAAGAGCACCTTTCCAGTTAGGTTTAGGGGAGAGCGGGGGATCAGAAGATGAAGACTCTTTTTGAGATTCCCCCATTGACCCTGGCACAGTAACCGTGATCTGGGGTCCATTAGGTCCAGCAGGTGGGTCTGCCAGGGGGGCAACATCTCCCCCCGGGGAGGCGGGCATGGGAACCTGTAGTTTGAAAATCAAGCTGGGCGAGAAGGTGAGCGGAAAGTTGCAGAGTGATTCAAGAGTTACATAGAATGACTATGTTGGCAGTATTGTCTTCATGACATTTTTAGTTGGAGTAGTGTGTGATTGTAGAAATATATTGAAAAAAAAAGAAAGAGATTTATTAAGAAAGATGAGGTAAAGGAGGTGTGGCTTGTGTTGGAGGCATGCAATAGAAAGAAGATATAAGATATTCAATTATAAGTTAACATGCAACAACATAGCTCGCGAGCTTTAAAAAACATACAATTTTGATAATGATAAAAAAAAATTACTTTTGTAACATTAGGAATTTGATGTAAGGGTATCATACTTGATCTAGAAGAAACATCATTTTCCTTAACCAATAACTTCAATCTTTTATATTTCCTTAATATGTTCTTTGATGTGTATTTCTATGTTATTCTATTTAGAACAATTTGATGAACACTTTGACCAAGCATTTGACGAACAATTTGACCAAACATTTACATTAATTTGAATCATTTATAACACCTATTACAACATATGTAAGATTATATGAATTGGAATAACTAATCATTGGACTACCCCAAAAATGGTAATGTAATGCTTTCCTATGGAGTTAATTTAGTTTTGGAACTGCAAGTCATTTGGTGCCATCAATTTTATTTTAAGATAGAACTATTTAAGAATTATTTATTTTATTTACAGTATTTATTTTATTTTAACCTAAAACACTACTTTGATACATATGTATATTTGTATGAAAGAAAAATATAAATAGTTATATTTATAATTATATATTAATTTATATTTTACATTTACATTTAACTTTGTCTTTTACTTTTTATTTGTATTAGAATTTTATATTTTATATTTTATAAATTATAAATTAATATAAATATTTTCAAATATTAAAATTTTAAAAATATTAAATTTTTTAATATTTGTAATATTATTTAATTAAATAAATTATATTATAAATAAAACATTTATGTAATATAAATAAGATGTATTTTTAAAACTATAATAAATATAATTATTCCAAAGTAAAATAAATTATTAATTATTAATTGTAATAACTGAAAAATATTAAGAAATAACAATATTGAAATACTTATATTCCATGTATTATTTCATACAGATAATTCACCTTAAGATCTTATCGTACTTTAGCATATTATTCGAATTCAAGAACATACATTGCCTACAAGAGGGAAATTTCAAGAACAACTTTCGAGAGGTCAAAGAGCATACATTACTAACGTGGAGCTGCTGACATATAAGTAGATACACCAAAGCCTTTCCAATTCAATTGAGTCTTCATATTCTCTGTTTCAATAAAATGGAATACATGTTATTTTCTGTAATGTTGATGTCCCTCTTTTCAATGGCAGAATTATCCATTAGTCTTTTCTCACTGCTCTAACAAATTGTTCCCAGCTAGAACAAAGAAAAATGTCATACAATCATTTCAGTGGTATTTTGCTTCCATACGTAGGCCAGCTTTCTTCCAAGCTCTCATTCTTAGATTTTGGGAACAACCAGATAATTGGAAACATACCTCGACAAATTACAAATCTGACCAACTTAACCTACTTGAACATAAGTAACAATATTTTAGGTGGGTATGTGCCTTCTAGACTCAACAGATTCCATAAGGGCCCATTTGGTTGGGGAATAGGAAAATGAAACAAATCATGTTTATCTATAGCCTGGTTATGCAAACCCTGGTTTTCATTTTTTGGGACTGTTTGGTTGCCCTGGAATATGGATTTGTAAATCCACATTCTCTGTTTGGTTGTCAAACTGAAAATAGGAATTGGAATTT
>MU228353.1:741665-770058 GCA_018584345.1 Thuja plicata | reverse complement strand
AAATTTTTTAGAATAAATAATAATTATATATTATAAATAATTGAATTTTTTAATGAAAATAACATGTTTAGATTATAAAATATAAAATATAATATTTCATATATATACTATATTGTAAATTAAAAGACTAATTTCAAAATAAATTAAATTATATATAAATTATATATTACAAAACTATGTTAAAAATTATATATAAAAAATAAATTTGGTAAGCCTCCAAAAAAAAGGGTCTTATAAGACCAAATCAATTGAACCAATCATAATTGAAAAAACTAATTTATAGAATATATTTAATTCATAAATAAATATTTAAACTTTACAAATAGTTGAACAAGAAAAAAATAGTAATTTATGATTGGTTCATTGATGTAAAACTAATTCATTATTCGTACACAACCGAATGGAATATTTATTTCAGGTTGCCATTTCTCTTACGAAAATTTATGATAGTAAATATCAGAATATTGAGGCTTATATATTACATTCAAGTCTTGTTATTATTATTATTAAAATAAATGGTTAGAGCTTCTAGTCTCATTGTCACACTTCCTTATAATCGTCATTTAAATGTCAAAAATATTTATTCACGTGTAGCTAATACGTTAATTGTTTTTCAGAACAACATTTGAATAGAGTCTAATAATTAACATAAAATAGAAGGATTATGTAATGGTAAAGTTCTATCACGCGGAATAAGCTTAAACCAACCGTCACCTACTTTTCACACTTGTAAAAGATTACTTTTTGAGAAACTAATAATAATTTTAAAGTTCTGTTAAGAAGGGCATTGGAAGTTGGTTGTAATATCAGTTTCAAATTTAGCAAAAACTGAAATCAGATATGGTAATGCTAGTGCTAATGTTAGAGAAGAAGGGCTTTATGGGAGTGAGAGCTCTTCTTATTAGTTAGATAGATATTCATCCAATATATAAAATAGTCCTTAGGTACTTATTTCTGCAATACTATAGTTTCATAGAACCAGCTTATCTAACTAATTAGATAACAATCGTTGAAAATGTAATAAAATACATTATATTACAACTATTATATTCCAGCAATATTTCTTGCTGAAGACATCATGATTGATGATATTATTAATTATATAACAATAATTAAAATTGCAATAAAATACAAGGATTGCTTTTATCACATGAATCACCTACACATTCACAAGAAATTACATTGACTGAAGAAGTGAGATGTAAAGTTAGTAACATGATCTACTCCAACCATTTTTCTTGTTGAAATCACGAATTTGTCATAATATTCACAGGATGATAGCAGTTCATATGTGAGAAGACACAACAATTACTTTCATCATGAGAATCACCTACATACTCACAAGAAATTCCTAAACACCATTGTTTAATCACATTTCCTCAACAAGCCACATGATAGACATGCAAAATAATGAATGATAGATAAAGAATTAGCATGAATGTTAAATACATTTATTTCAAAAATATTAATTTAGTTTTTTCACATGATAATTATTTAAAAAATATTTTATCTCTATGATTTAGTTTACTTTTGTTTACAGATTTCACTGTATTTTTTTATGATATAAATGATTTACTTCAATATTTGTTATGATTAAGTCAATTGGGAGGGGGCCTAAACCCTTACATTAAGCCGACCAATAGACAAAAATTGAATTTACAAGGAGTGAAGTCAACCGGCAAAAACCCAGCACCTAATCTAATGGAAGAACCAACAAAGCCAAAAATTGAAGTAAGCTCTTATTTCTAACTGTGCTCCTCTATTTTTCCTCCAATCCAATAATTTATTTCATCACTTGGGCCAAATGTTACCATTTGTGCCCTTCGTGTTCTATTCTGATCTCTGATCAGTTGTATCTTATACTTCAACATCGCTTGATTATCTTGGACCCATGGTTCTAATTTGATATCTAACTGGGTGGAACATAATACCTAGGGTGTTGTGTTCCTAGGAACATAACACCCAGGACATTTTGTTCCCCAAGGTTCAAGTTGAAATTAGAATTTGGTTCTTGTATTGGTAGTTTACCAGCTTGAGTTTTAACCCTTGAGATGTTGCTAGAGATATATAAAAACCCTATTTCTCCTCATTTTTATAAGAACGTTGATTGAAATTTTAACATCTACTCTCAAGCATTCACGTCCAAGGTTTCAAGGAAAGCTTCCCAGCATTCAAGATCTATACTTATTATCAAGTATTCATTGTATTCATTGCGTTCAGCTCTTAAAACAATAAACTATCTGGTCAATTAAGAGAAGAGTAGCTGTTTCAATAAAAAAAACGTCTGATATATGCAATAAAACATTTGACTGAGAATAATCTGATCAATGGAAGAGAAACTAGTCTGTAAAGAAAAATTGGCGATATTACAATACTTGATGGACGATATTTTTTAAGTAGATCTCCACACATGCATGTAATTTATTTAAATGTACAGGGATGGTTATAATTGACATCAATTTGAGCGACCTTCAAAGCTGCAGTGTAATTGAAGTGGGTTATGAGTTGATATATATATATATATCCTCTCTCTACAAGTTGGCAGTAATAATCAAGATATATGTGAAATGCGTTGGGCAAAGCAATTGATAATTTCTGAATAGCATTGCACAAGTATACGGGAAGAAAGTACATGAAACTCTGGAGTGAGTTCAAAAGTGCTTATTTTTCCAATCCATGGCTGCTCGTTGGATCCATGGCTGTCGTGCTGCTAATTCTAATGAGGGTGGGGGAAGATTTGTGTTTGTTTTCCACTTCCAACCCCTACTCGTCTTGAACTCCATCTTTCTTCCCCTTCTTCGTTTTTTAGGAGAACACTTCCTTTCACGAGCGAGATTTTTCAATGATCATTTGTCATCCATGTTTACTTTGTGAGTGACGACTACTTTTGGGTCAAAAGTAAGTTTGTTTGTTGAAAAGTGTGATGACTTATGTAATTTGGTTGTTTAATTCTTGAATGGTGTGATATTTAATTATAATGTCATAGTCTTCATCAAGATTTCATGGTGGTTAATTTATAAGTCAACAAATGTGATAAATTTTTCAATCAATTGTAATTAAAATTTAACACATAACAATAATTTCACTTACAAACTAAATTTTAACTAATATGAAATAATAGAAAAATAAATAAAAAATATTTTTTAAATATTTGTTAAGATAATTAAATATAAATAATAATGTTGTGGTTAAATATTTTGATTGATGGTTCTTTAAACAAGCAAAAGAAAATGCATTCAATACTATTCGTATTCCTATTATCTATATGGACTAGTTTAAAATTAGTCAAATCTTTTATGTGAACCAATAGTCATGTCAAAATTAGAATTAAATTAAATCAATACTAGACATGCCAAAAATAATACAAAATGAAATAATGTTGTAAAAGGTCAATATATATTTATATAATGCCTTGACAAATTTAACTTTGCATGTTGTGGAAAAGATATATATTATACATTGTATCAAATGGATTTCATCTTGTATCTTCTTTGTATTATACAATAGATCAAATGAATGTCATCTTACGTCTTCTCTCCAAAATTCTCAGTTTTAAAAATTGCCTCTCTGAGGGGATTACATCAAGGTGACTCCTTGTCCTCTTTCTTACTGATTCTAATGGTGAAGGGACTTAGCAGAGAAATTAAATTTGCAAATGTTCATAACGTGTAGGAGGGCATAAACATTTTTTGTTCCCTTCACACACAACCTTTTTTCTAATGATACCTTACTTTTTTGACAAGTTACTTTGGAGGAATCTAGATCTGTGATGAAAATTATTATATATGGAACATCTTCTTCACAGAAAAACATAAATAAACCAAAAACCAAGATTTTTCCCTAAATGTTGCATGGGTGGTACAATAGAAATCTTTAAATTTTGGAACTTTTCTATCAATTTCTTCCCCTACAAGTACCACGGAAATGCCTTATTCTCAAGATCTGAGAAATACAAAATTTGGGACTAAGTTCAATCCACCATCTTATTCAAAATCTTAGCTTGGAAGTACAAATGGTTAACTTTGGCAAGCAAAATTACAATGGTTAAGTCAATACTAAATGTAATCCCAATTTACCTTATGTCATTTCTCAAGATTCCAAAATGATCACAAAATAGTCTTCAAGAAGTGCCTAGATCCTTTATTTGATTAAAGAAAGTTAACAATAAAGAAAAAGATTCCTCTCTTAGCTTGGTCCAAGGTATGCCTACCCAAGAAATGTTGCTGGGAAGGATTAGGAAATTTGGATTTGCAAAATACAACCCTTGACACAAAGCTTCTGTGAAGAATCTACTACATATGTGTTGTTTAAACCCCTTCGGGGGATTTAGGTTAAAGAATACTTTCAAGTCAATTCCTTAACTTTTCTACTTCAAATTTTCCAAAAGTCTATTGACTTTCTCACTGTTCCCAATGATTTATACATAGCTTTCAACAAAAAATATTTAGAACAAACTCATTTTCTTCTCAAACAAGGAGGACAAAATGATCTGAACAAGATCCAAATCTGAAAGCTACAAAGTTAAAGAATGATACTATTCTTTAATTCCTCTAACCAATGGTTCTAACTAGCCTACTACTCTTTGTTGGAATTCTTCTTATCTCCCAAAACCATGAACCTTTTCATTGATACCTCTCTACGATTGTATCTTATTGGGAATGAGACTTGATAGAATTGGTATAACTAAAGCCTTTATGTGTGTCTAATGTGGCTCTTTCATGAAATTGACTTATCATCTCCTCCTAAAATGTGAATTTTTCCAAAAGTGCTAGAAATGGTTACAATTTCAACTTGACTAGCATTCTCCCTTGAATTATACATTATTGTCACAATTCCAAGGTTGGCCCTATTTTCAATAGATCTTTTGTATATGCTATAATTTGGGATTTGGTCCCTTTAATCCTCATTTGGAACATTTGGTTGGAATGCAATAATAGAATTCTCAAAATATCTATCTCCACTTTGGATCAAGTGATCTACTCCATAGAAAGGTCCATCTTGAAAACCACAATGAGTGCAGTTCTTAAACATGTTGATTCCTCACATGCTTTCAATTGTTAGGATGACAAATTGTTAAAAGGGTGGTCACCTCTAAATCCACCGCCCCTATAAGGATCTATAAAACGTTTCCAAAAGATGGAATATTCTAGATGGATTCCCCCTCGCTCAAATAAATATAAACTCAACTTTGATGGGTCCTTAGAAGGAAACTTAGGCCCTTTGGAAATTAGAATATTTTTGGATGCAGATGGTCAGATCCTATTAGTAGTAAGAAAAAATGTTTCTAATGGTACAAAAAAATTTTTTTTTTAAAGATTTCAATTTGGGCTTGGATAAGGCCTTGAAATTAAACATTTGGGAGTTAATTATCAAGGGGGACTCAATTATAGTGCATAATGTAGCCAATAATAAGAAATGCATCTCTCGACATCTTAACTATTTGTTAGATCACATCTTGATCAAACCATTAAGTTTCATTTTTTATGAAATTAAGCATTATTATTGGGAAGGCAACCTTCTTATTGTTTGGCTTGCAAACATAGGTGTAAAAGGAAATGTCACTGTAAGAAAATTTCAAGATTGATAGATACCTTCAGATGTTAGAGCTTAATGCTTAGTTGCCGCTCTTTCTATTATTCCTACTATGGTTTTAATCAATGAATTATATTATATTCTCTCACCATTTACACTAGTTACTTTATGTTTCTTTCTACTATGTTTCAATTATTTTGGCATTTTTTAGATTCCCATTAGTTTATGCTTTTTTATTACAGTAAAAGAATATTTTTAAGCGACTCAAAATCCTTTGACAAAAATAGAGCATAAAAATATCAATATGCACCAACAAGGGTTTAGATGCAGAATATGCCCTAAAAACAAAATGTTACCCTTAAGTTTAATAGAGAAAAAGGTAGCCTAAAAACAACAAAAATAAAGTAGCTAACTAAACAAAAAATGACAAGGAAACCAGAGAGAAAAACAAGCTAGGTCCTTTAGTGCTTCAGACACCTTGACCTCCAATTGGTTTACTTCCATTTTTGCCTTCCTCAGGTCCTTGTATTCCAAGGGTAAGTTCTCAACTTTCCTCTTCAAGTTTCCCCTGGTCCTTTTTTTGGGTATCGAGGACTCCTAACCTGCTCCAACTGGGTTATCTATTTTTTGTAATGCACCTTGTCAAGGTTATCCACCAATCTATTCATAAAATTTGTAGTAATTTTTATACTTTTGTGGCTTTGGATCATCACCATTTGAAGGAATTATTTTCTACTCTTAAGTTTCTCCTCCATCTGAGAAAATGTATTCTCATTATCCTTTTCCAATTGCTCCAGTTTATCAGCTATGTTTTTAAAGCCTTTAAAATTTGATATTTTCTCCTCCAAAGTCCACAAATTCTACCACAATTCATCACCAGTATCAACAATAACCCTAATAGTGTCATCTTTAATGTGTCATGCAACTAGGTTTTTTAGTACTTTGAGTTTGCTTTTGATAGCTCTTTGTTTGATTTTTCTTCTCCTTAATTTCATGCCATATCCATTTAAAGGGACAGAAAGAATCAATTGCATTTTCCCTGACCATCCTCAGAACATCAAAAAAATCTTTCCAGTCTGGCCTGAAATTCTTGGAATTTGGTGTTAATTCCAACAAAGAATCAACTGTGTTGTCCCTATGGGTACGTGCCTTGGGTGATAGAGTCATGCTAGCTATAGGGGATAAGGAAAACTATATTTCAACCTACATCTCCTTATTATATTCTTCTTCCAGTAACTTATTCTTTCCTTTTACAGCCGTAGACTTAACCACTAGACTAACAACAACAGGGGTAGAAATAACATGATCCTGTTTACCTTGGGGTTTCAATTCTAAATGTTTCTTCTTTTCCTTCCCATAATTTCTCACCCTTGATTTAGATTTAGGAGTTGTTTCAAATTCAATAAAGGGGATATATTCTTCCTGCCCAGGCTTCATATCTCTCCCTCTACCCTTCCTACACATTTTCACCTTAGACTCGGGGTTTTCTTAACTACTGAAGAAGGCATATTCTTCCTCCTCAGGCTTCATATCTTTCCCTCTCCCCTTCTTACCCATTTTCACCTTAGTTTGGGGGGTTTTCTTAACTTGTGAGGAAGGCTCAACATCTTTGTCCACCTAATCTATATCATACCCCTCTTCAGTTTCATCATCCATCTCCCCCACATTGGTATCATCATCTTATGACACCATGACAAGATTTGGAGTGAGAAGGGATTTATAGTGGTAAAAAATTAAAACTAAAAAACCTTCACGAAGAATGGGGTTTTTCACAGGGTTCTTCCTATGTTTTTACAGCTAGATCTAAGGGAAGACCACAAGTAAACTAGAAGAGAAACCCTTACACTATGATGAAAATGACTCAAAAAATAAAATGATGTCCAAATAATCTAGTAAAATTACCATCAAGAGTTAAATAATCCATTATAACCTTGAGTACCTAGTTCTGAACCAGTTTAATCTTGGACTGATCAAACTAGCTGGTTTTCTTCTCCTTATTCTCCAATTTCTCCTTCTCTTCCTCTAGTTTTGGAAACCTTTGAATAGCTAGGTCCAAATATTTACAGTCTCGATAAAACTTCAACCCTTTCATTTTTAGGCTAGTGAATTCGACTATCACATTCTCATGAATCGAAAGATTCCTTCCAAAGAGTAGAATGTTATCATCTTTCCAAACCCTATTAAAGTGCTCTGTGATTTTCAGATCCCATCCATGGAGTCACTAAAAGTAAGGCATAGGACCACCATCCTTCAAAATGTTCCACACTTTGAGTTTAGTCTTGAGATTTTCACAACCAATTGGCTCAACTCTCCTCTAATCTCCTCCCATATCTACCCTAGAGCATTAAAACATATCCAACTCGTAGAAAGAGTGGAAGAAAAAATTCAAAGACATGGCAAGAACCATCTAGAATCTATGTGGCATTTTATTGATATTATGAATTTGAGTGTTGTACACACAAGCCATAACTTATGAAATAGCACCCCGCCAAGTAATGATGCCAACATTCTTTTCAAATTTAACCTCCATGATTTAAGGTAAAGTCACTTCCCACTATCATCATCCTATCAAAAAGTAAGAGCATGTTGATCTTAGCCTCCAATATGTCCTAACCTTGCCCTATGGATAGGAACCTACTCGCAAATCTCCTATTTGCAAACCAGTTAGCAATGGAATTTGCATCATGATAGATATGCGAGATATAGCACATTTCAAATGAAGAAATTATATATTTTGATTTTTTAAGCCAACTGTCAATTGTCCAAGATGGATTATGCTTACTCTTGAGGCATTTTATAATGTTTTTAGAGTTTCCTTCAATCCAAACCTTCTTACAATTCAATTAGCGAGCCATTCTAAGACCCTTATAGGCCTGTATGGCTTCATCTAGGTGGTTAGTTTGGATGTCCATTAGGAGAGCCACTTCCGCTATAAGAATGCCGTTTTCATTTCTCAACACTTCCTCACACCCTATCGGCCCAGGGTTACCCTTGGATACCCCATCAAAATTGATTTTAACCCATCAAATTGATGGAGGTGTCCAAACACAGCCATCTCTTTAATTCTTCAAAATATTAGGTGCCTAAGAGATATCTAATTAAATATTCCAATTATCTGCCACCCAACAATCATAGTCATTGCAAGTGGTCCTCACCTTAGAATAACTAGGAAAATTGATATTATTGATTTTCTCAGTGATGTCTAAAAATCTTCCCAAAAACTATATTCGAGGACAACCGTCTCTTTGAATATTTTGTTGTTCTACTCTTTTTAGATGCTCTAGGCAACATGAAGGAATGGGAAGGACCATAGGTGGTGCAACATGAGGTTGGATGTTAGTGGATTCCATTGAGAAAAAAACTTAATTGATTGACAGAAAATGTACTTAAGGTCCCACAATTTAAGAACCATGTTCCAAATATCGACATCAAAAGGATAATGAAGAATCAAATGAGAGGTAGATTTTGAATCTGGTAGACAGAGATAAAATCTATTCAGGATATTAAATCTTCTCCTGTAAAGCTTTTCAATAGTAATAATTCTATTATGAAGAAGATTCAAAGTAAAAATATTCAGCTTTGGAATGAGATCCTTAAACTATGATTTTTCCCATAAAGGAGGTGGATCTAGAGACTAGGAAATCAATGCAATTTTTGGATGCACAGTAAAATCCCTAGGAGTCCCTCTCCAAATTTGGACATCTTCCCCTCTGCTATGATCTATTTTTTAGTAATAACTGAGAGGGGGGGGGGGGTGAATCAATGGCCTCAAAAATATTCAAATAATTAAACCAAAAAAAACTTAGTACCACAATAATAAGCCTCTAGTTATCTTCATTCCTATAAGATGAATGCCTTCAAACACAATTATCAAATTACTACTACTCGGAATGCTTTGTAAAACCTTATTCTATATGTTTACCGAATAGCAATCTGTTAATTTACTGAAAGACAGTAAATTATCTAGAGTATACCAACCAATCCATATTAGCTATATGTAATGAAAAACACTAAAGTAATGACTCATAAACACAATGACACGTCAATTTTTAATGTGGAAACCCTATTAAGGGAAGTGACTGGTAACCCAAAATTTTCACTCTTCTAAAGTGAGATCAGTAAAGAGTCAACCTTGTTAAAGGTTACAAACACACTGTTAGGTGTGACCTTGTTAGAGGATTTAAAAGTTTAGTCTATCACTTGATATCGGGCATCTCTATGCTAGGTCTTCCTTGATCAAACACTCACTTGGTCTGTTCATAGGTATCTGGCATCTCATGCTATCTTCATGATCAAAATTTTTTGTACTCCTTGGGATGTATCTCAATATAGAAAGGATCTTTAAATATTTCTCAGTTAAGAGACTTTCTGAATCAATGGTTAAACTGAAACAGTATGATATGTTCTCATACAACTAATACTTGTAGATTTTTAGATCTGTTGTAAGCTCATAAAATAATCTGATCATTATTTCTTTTTAATACCTTTTCTCCACTATTGTTCTGCTCGGTGATGCTATGCTCTGTTGCTCGGTGTCCACAAAAAAATTTAGCTCTTTCCTCAGCTTGATTGATCAGGACTGTATGAAGTTGTTCTTCATCAGTTTCTCTCCATCATCATCTTTTTCATTCACTCCCCTTAATTAGAAATGAATTAAGTTGTCTCTTTATAGGCATGATATTCCCATTGTTAGGCTCTTTATTTTCTTGATCTTGGCGTGATCCACAATCTTAGCCAATTTGATTTAAAGAAAAACTCCTATTTTATCTCATAGAGATCTTCTTTCCAACTGGACAATTTTTTTTAAAATATTTTTCTTATCTCTGGCTTTATCTTGTCGATGAAAAAAATGATAACTACCAGTTAAGTCTATATTTAGCTCTACTAGCTAGATATTTTGTCATTTCTAAACTCCAGTTAATTTCAGTGTTTAACTCTTTGATAGCTTCGGTCAACAGTCCAGTTCTCCTCGAGCCTATCCATCTGTTTACTCTATGATTCTTGCCGTCGGTTACACTTGTGATTCTATTCATTAGTAATGCTTGTCACTGTTCTTGCTCGGGCATTATTGTGACTTGACTTTTGGTTATCTCTGTCCTTTGGGTTCCACCATCTATTGGTGTTTGAATTCACTTAGTGAATGCTTATCATTTATGCATTACTCAAAGAATAATCCTTTTCTCTTTGAAGTCTTTGACACTTTGATTATAATCGATTAGATTATACCAAGTTGACATCAATGACAATACAATCCATTAACTGATTTAATATCTTGCATTATCTTTCTACATTTCATTCATCAACTTAACATCTTCAAACATTCAATCAGTTACATGTCATCAATCTCTCCCTTTGGCATTAATGGAAACATACTACATTACTATACTATACTATTACTAATACAATATGAAATATAACAGTTTCATCAAGATTTCCTATTGTAACTATTACAAAAGTCTGACTCTCAGTAAGCTCAAAAATAGCTTTGATTTGTTTCTTGTAGAGTGGTGTTCTTTCAATCTTCAATGTCTTCACTAGATAGATGTAGCATCTTTTGTCTCTGTTATGATATGTTCTCTATCTTGACTACTCTTCTTCTTAATAATCTCTTTTTCCTTTGACAACAATCTTTGTCTTTGTATGAACTCTCTCCCTTTTTTACTTATCTCCCTTATATGGATATTTCATATGTAATCAATTTTTCTCCCTTTGAATATTGATTAACTCTTTCTTTTGATGTTCAGGAACTTCACTTTATGGATAATGATATAATCTCTTCTGATCAATGAGATAAGATCTCCCTTATGATAATATCTCCCTTATGATAATGAGATACTCTCTCCCTTTGACAACAATGCAAAACAAAAATCATCTATATCATGTTCCATCCCTTGACATAATATATTCCTTGAATTTCCCTATCCATCAACAATACAATGTCTCTTGTGTTTGTTGCATACTTGTACCTTACTATCCATAGATGTATCTACTGTTGTTCTTCATAGTGTCTACATCAACATGAATGATCTTCTCCTTATGTGTAGGCTTATATAGCCTCTTAGTTCACTTACTGACAGATAGAAAAGGGTTGTACCCCTAGTCTCTGTCTCAAGTACTCAAATGTATCCTTCGGTAATGGCTTGGTGAATATATCAGCTAGTTGTTCCTTTGCTTGAAAATATTCCAGTGTCACTTCCTTTACTTGCACTTGTTCTCTAAGATAGTGATACTTGATAGAAATATGCTTTGTCTTAGCATGCATGACTGGATTCTTAGAGATGTTGATTGCACTGGTATGATCATAATAAATAATTACTGGCTCAAGAATCTTCATATGCACACAACCCAGTAATTTTTTGATCCATGCAATATTGGAGCAATTTTCAGTAGCATCCACATACTCTACTTTTGCAATAGACTGAAAGATGCATCCTTGCTTCTTGATGATCCATGTGACAAATCTGTCACCCATGAAGAATGCTCCTCCAGTTGTTCTCTTTTGGTCATCAATGTTTCCAGCCCAATCAACATCTATATAGACTTGTAGCTCAAATTTTACTTCTCTTTTATACCATAAGCTATAGTACTCAGTGTTCTTCAGATATCTCAGAATTCTCTTGACAATAGTCATATGTGATTCTTTGGGATTAGCGGAGAATCTTGCAACTATTCCAACTATATGTGCTATATCTAGTCTGGTATGAACAACATACATTAGTTTGATAATCATTGATCTATATAAGGTCTGATTTACCTCATTTGATTTGTCATCTTTTGTCAGCTTACATCCAGTAGCCATAGGTGTTCCAACTGGTTTGGAATCTTCCATCTTGAATATCTTAAGCACTTCCTTGATGTATATGGACTGAGTGATATATATGCCTGCATTTTGTTCAAGAATCTGTACACCAAGAAAGAATTTTATTTCTCAAAACATAGACATTTCAAACTCTTTGCTCATTTCATTAGAAAAGGATTTTCATAACATTTCATTTCCCCCAAAAATGATATCATCAACAAAAATTTCAGCAATCAGAATATTACCATCAATATCTTCTTTTAAGTACAGATTGCTATTTTAACTTGTTCTAACAAATTTAATGCTAAGGAGATATGAGAGAAGTCTTTCATACCAGGCTCTAGGTGCTTGTTTTAATCCATAAAAGGATTTATTTAGTCTACATACCATGTTTCTCTTGTCTGGATAAACAAATCCTTTTGGTTGTTCAATGTATACATCTTCTTCCAGTATTCCATTTAGGAATGCAAATTTGACATCCATCTGGTATACCTTGAATCCTTTAAATGTAGCATAAGCAAGTAAGATTCTAACTCCTTCTAGTCTAGCAACAGGTGCAAAGGTTTCACCATAATCAATACCTTCTTCTTGTGCATATCCCTTGCATACTAACCTTGCTTTGTTTCTTGTGACTTATCCATTCTCATTTAGCTTATTTCTGAATATCCATTTGGTACATATAACATTTTTATCATCTGGTCTCAGTACTAGTGTCCATGTATTGTTCTTCTCAATTTGTTCTATTTCCTCATTCATTGCATTGACCCTTTCTTCATTCTTAAGTGAAGTATTAATAGTTTTAAGCTCAAAATCACAAAGTAAACATCTGGTGTTTAGTGACTTACTTCTTTTTCTTGTTCCAGCCTTCTTGTCTCCTATGATTTGATTCTGTGGATGATGCTTTCTGACATACTTGGCAAGTTTTGATTCCTGGCTCTTTGTTGATCATTTTGATCATCTTCTTGACCTTCTTTCTTTTCTCTATCATTCGGAACATCATATTGAGCATTTTCTTGATTTTCAGTAATTGCAGCCTGATGCTCGGGTGCAAGGTTCTGTTTGTCAAGAGTGATACATTGCTGCTTAGGTAGAGTGTTAGGTTATGTATAAACAAACCTATTGTAGTCCTTTGGTTCTCTTCTGCTTTCCTTTTCATTATTTTTTGCAAATTCATCTATTTTTACATTTGCACTTTCAATGATTTTGTTAGATGACTTGTTAAGACACTTAAAGGCCTTGCTTTTGGTTGAGTACCCTAGAAAGATACCTTCTTTACTTTTGGAGACAATTTTTCCATTTCTATCATCCTTCAAAATATAACATTGACTACCAAAGATTTTGAAGTAGCTTACATTGGGTGTATGACCATACCAAAGCTCATAGGATATCTTCTTTGTGTCCTTCAATTGTACTCTGTTCAATGTATAAAAATTAGTACTGGTAGCTTCCCTATAGAAAGTTTTAGTGATGCTTTTCTCAATCATCAATATTCTTGCACAGTCAACAATTGATCTATTTCTCCTTTTAGCAATTCCATTTTGCTATGGTGTTCTTGGTGCAGAAACGTGTCATTTAATTCCATGCTCATTGAAATAGTTAGTGAATTCATCTGAAGTAAATTCCCCTCCTTTATCTGATCTTAACCATTTCAATTTATTTTCACTTTGTTTTTCCACCATAGCTTTATACCATTTAAACATCTTGAATTCTTCAGATTTATCTTTTAAGAACATGAATGTCATCATTCTAGAATAATCATCAACAAAGAGAATGAAATATCTATCTCCATAGTAACTCTTTGTCCTCATGGGTTCACATAGTTCTGTATGGACTAATTCTAGAATTGCATTAGATGTATGGGTTTTACTCTTGAAACTAGACTTTGTCAATTTACCTTTTTGACAATTCTTGCACATGATATGCTCAGGCTTAGTAATGCTTGGTAAGCCTTTGACATTCCTTTTAATGCTTATCTTTATCATGTTGTCAAAGTTCACATGACACAACCTTTTGTGCCACAACCATATGTATTCGTTTCTAGCCATCAAACAAGTGGTGTTAGTTTCATTAAGATAGAAAATGTTACCTTTTGTCTGTCACCGGCTCCAATCAACCTTCCTGATTCATTGAAGATCATTGCCTTCTTATTTTCAAATGCTACTCGGTGACCTGAATTGTTTAGCTATGAAACACTTATTAAATTATTATTCAGTCCTTTTACCCAGTAAGCATTTTCACATTTGATTAGGTTATTCAACATTATAGTCCCTTTACCTTCAACTGGATAAGGTGTATCATTACCCATTCTCACTGAACCACCATTATAGTATTCAAAAGTCTCAAAATTTTGTTTATCATATGTCATATGGTGAGTGCAACCACTATCTATGATTGAGACATCATTCTTACCAACTTTAGATATGAGTGCAGTTTCTACATACCTTTCTTCTTCTTCATCTGAATCATCTTTCATGGCTACAAATACCATCTCAAATTCTTCTTTTGATTCAGTGTAAGTGTCATCAGTTCTATTTTCAGCTAGGTAACAAGATTTCTTCCCTTTGTCCTTATAGTCTCAGGTATCTCTTTTGTCAAATTATCGGTTGCTTCGGTAATATCTATTATCACCTCTATCAAACTTCTTCTCATATGATCTGTCATTACTTTTGTCATCTTTTCTTCTATTTGGACATCTTGCAGCAAAGTGTCCAACCTCTTTACAATTAAAACATACAAGTCGTAATTTGCCTTTGTATTTACCTTTGCCTCTCTGCAATCTTCTTTCCATTAGTGCTTCAATCTCATCAAGTCCTTGATCCTTATTATCACTTTCACTATCATTTCTCATAGCATGTCTATGACTTGAATTGCTTATTTTCAAAGAAGATTTGACTGTAGATTCTATAGATGGCAAGACACTATTAACAAAGTTATTTATCTCAAATGAAATCAGTCTACCAATCAGACTATCTAGAGTAACTATATTGTTTGCAACTACTCTCATGTCTTGAATAGCATAAACTCTAATAGCATATATAGGCAATAAGGTTCTTAAGATTTTTCTTACCACTGTCTCTTCTTCAAGTACTCCTCCAACTCCTCAGATAGCATTGACTACCTCTATGATTCTGCAGCTATACTGAGTGATGTTTTCTCCTTCTTTCATCCTTAGGTCATCAAACCTCCCTCTTATGCTTTATATCTTGGCTCTTAGTACATTAGCATCTCCTCCATGTACCAGCTTCAACTTATCCCACATTTTCTTTGCAGAGGTACAGGTTTTGACATCTTCAAACTTAGCATCAAAGAGTGATGAGGTAAGTTCTATCATCATGGAATTATGCTCATGCTTTTCTCTTAATTTCTTAAGAGTATGAGGTCCTGTAGGCAACACATATTCAGTATCAAGGTATTGAGTAACATCATTTCCAATACCTTATAGGTGGAGTCTTATTCTACTTTTCTATGATGCAAATTTGTATTTATTCAACTTGGGCACATCTCTTCTATTCATCTTATGATCTTTTTCTTGAGTTGTTAAACTCCCTTTATAAGCACACAAGCTCAGATACCAATTGTTAGTAATAAATGAGAGGGGGGGAGGGGTGAATCAGTGGTCTCAAAAATATTCCAATAATCAACCCAAAACAAAACATATTACCACAATAATAAGCCTCTAGTTATCTTCATTCCTATAAGATGGATGCCTTGAAATACAATTATCAAATTACTACTGCTCGGAATGCTTTGTAAAATCTTATTCTGTATGTTTACCGAATAGAAGTATATTAACTTACCGAAAGATAGTAAACTATCTAGAGTATACCGATCAATCCAGATTAGCTATGTGTAATGAAAAACACTAAAGTAATGACTCATAAACACAATGACACATGGATTTTTAATGTGGAAACCCTGTTAAGAGAAAAACTGCTTGGGACTGGTAACCCAAATTTTTCACTCTTCTGAAGTGATCTCGGTGAAAACCCAACCTTGTTAAAGGTTAGAAACACACTGTTAGGTGTGACCTTTTTAGAGGATTTAAAAATTTAGTTTATCACTTGATATCGGGAATCTCTATGCTACCTTCCTTGATCAAACACTCACTTGGCCTGCCAATAGCTATTTGGCATCTCATGCTATCTTCATGATCAAAATTTTTGATACTCCTTGGGATGTATCTCAATATAGAAAGGATCTTTAAATCCTTCTCCATTAAGAGACTTTCTGAATCAATGGTTAAACTGAAATAGTATGATCTGTTCTCATACAACTTATACTTACAGATTTTCAAATCTATTGTAAGCTCATAAAATAATCTGATTAATATGTCCTTGTAATACCTTTGCTCCACTATTGTTCTACTCAGTGATGCTATGCTTTGTTTCTCGGTGTCCGCAGAAAAAATTGGTTCTTTCCTCAGCTTGATTGATCAAGACTGTATGAAGTTGTTCTTCATTAGTTTCTATCCAGCATCCTCTTTTTCATTCACTCCCCTTAATTCAAAACTAATCAAGTTGTCTCTTTATAGACGTGATATAACCATTGTTAGGTTCTTGATTTGTTTGATCTTGGTGTGATCCACAATCTTAGCTAATTTGATTTAAAGAAAAACTCATGTTTTATCTCGTAGAGATCTTCTTGCCAACTGGACAAAACAACTTTAAATCCTTTACTTATCTCTGGCTTTATTTTGTCAATGATAACTACCAGTTAAGTCTATATTTAGCACTGCTAGCTAGATATTTTATCATTTCTGAACTTTAGTTAATTTCGGTGTTTAACTCTTTGATAGCTTCGGTCAATAGTCTAGTTCTCCTCGGGCTTCTCCATCGGTTTACAATATGATTCTGGCCGTTAGTTATGCTTTTGATTCTTCTCATCAGTAATGATCAATGGTGTTCTTTCTCAAGCATTACTATGACTTGACTTTTAGTTATCTCTGTCCTTTGGGCTCCACTTTCCGTCGGTGTTTGAAGTCACTTAGTGAATGCTTGTCATTTATGCATTACTCAAAGCATAATCCTTTTCTCTTTGATTCTCTAAAGTCTTTAACACTTTGATTATAACCTATTAGATTATATCAAGTTGACATCAATGACAATACAATCCATTAACTGATTTAATGTCTTGCATTATCTTTCTGCATTGCGGTGATCAACTTAACATCTTCAAACATTCAATCAGTTACATGTCATCACTATTAAAAATGAGTTAAGAGAACATTGAAGAGGTAAAATCTGACGGCTGATTTGAGAAAGGTCAATCCATCTTCATTTACCCAGTAGTCTCCGATGAATCTTCCAAATATGATTTTACAAGCTACACTGAATTTCTCAAAAACAACATTATGACAGAGGGATTCTTCACCCATCCAACAATCTTCCCATGAGATAGTTCTTCTACCTATTCCAACCCTCCAACAAACACATTTTTATATAATGTTTCTAGCTTTGATGATATTTTCCATGATATAGACCCATTGGAAAGATTGTTTGGATACAAAAATTATATAAGGCAGTCACAATTAAAAGGATATTATTATGCCAAATGGAGATCCATTTAACTTTATCTCCAAACATTCTCCAAACTTGTTTGGCAAGGAGAATCTTATTTAAAATTCTAATACTTCTCAAACCCAAACCTCCTGATTTCTTTGGCTTATAAACGTTCTCCCAAGCAATCAGAGGGATTCTTTTCTTCTCTTCCACTATTTCCACAAGAATTTTTTCTAATTTTTTTAAATAATTTATGCAAATTTCGAAGGAATTTTAAATGAACTCATGGTGTAGATAGGTAAGTTCTAAAGAGTATCCTTGAGTAGTTGGATTTTGTCAGCTTGACTAAGTAGAGCTCACTCCCATCAAGTGAGCTTCCTATTATATCTACCCAAAAGAGAAATCCAGAAATTATCTAGTGGTTTCACACTAAGCGGCAACCCCAGATAGGTAGATAGAAGAGATTCAATAGAGCTTCCCAATATTCCTTCTAGCTTTTAGAGTATTAAAGAAATAAAGAAAACTCATATTTTTATTGATCAATTTCCTACACCCTTCTCATATAGGTTTAGAACATACTTAAGGGCTTTAGCTTCCCTAATGGTTGAGCTACCCATCAAAATAGTGTTGTATATGAACTATTGGTGGGAACAAGTTTGATTATTATAAGAAGGTTTAAGACCTTTAATAGAACCATTGAGCTTCTGGTTATGAATGAATCTTCCCAAGCTCTCCGCCATAAGAATGAAGAGAAAAGGAGAGATTGGATCACCCTATCTAAGACCTCTTGATATTTTGAAAAATGAGAGGATGAACCTTTGACAATGATTCCAATACTTGAAGTAGAGATAAGATTCCAAATAAGTTGGAACACTCTATTAGAGAAACCAAAAGATTTTATCACCTTCAAAAGAAAACTCCAATCAACACAGTCATAGCCTTTGGAAAGACCAAGATTTAAAAAGAAACCCTATCTCTGAGAAGCCTTAGGAGAATGAATATTCTAATATACTATAATAATAGAGTCAAGAATCTTCCTACATGGAACAAAATCATTTTGCAGTGGAGAGATAAGAAATGGAAGAAGAACCACCATTCTAGAGGTCAAGACTTTAGATCTATAATTTTATAAAAAGAGTTACAAAGGGTTATAGGGAAAAAGGTATCCAATGTATTACCCCTAGAGTCTTAGGAATGAGAACAAGAAAATTTGAATTTATCTCTTTTAGGATCCTCCTTGACCCAAAAAATTCCTTCACTGCATTGCTAACATCCTCCTCAACAATGTCCCAAAAGGATTGAAAGAAGAAAAGGAGAAATTCATTGCGCTCTAGATCTTTCTTGCCCTCAAATGAGAACATCACCTTCTTAATCACTTCCCTTGATGGGATACCCTCCAACATTTTATTATAATCTTCTTTCAAAAATTTTGGGATCACCTCTAGAAGAGAGTGTTGGTCATCACCATCCAAATTAGGGTCTGTTGTTAAGAGACTGGAGAAAAAATTAACCGCTTCTCTGCTAATATCATCCTCCTTCTCTATCTTCAACCATTCTTCATGAGATAGTCAATAATATTTTCTTCCTTGTGCTTAAGAGTTCATAGGGAGAAGAAAAAGGTATTCTTTTCCCTAGATGATAGCCATACAGATCTAGATCTCTATTTCTAGAAGGTTTCTTCTTTTGAAATTATATTATGGTATTGGCCAAAAAACTTATTTTCTTGACAAAGGTAATCATCTTTGTACCCTTCTTTCTCATTGATCTTATATTTCTTTTGAATCTGATTAAAGGGGGGACTTTAAATAAAAATATCCCCAAAGACTTATTTATTCCATTTCCTGACATTTACCTTAACCTCCCTGAGTTTTTTGGCAACTCTAAACATCATTGTACCATCAGATCTTATGTTCCACCATTCCTTGATGTTATCATAAATCTTATGGTGAGACAACCAAAGATTCTCAAATATCAAAGGGAAATTTCTCTTTCTGTTTATTAAGTCTGCCACCATGTTAATAAGATAGTGATCGGATCCTAACCTAGAAAGTGCATTCAAAGAGTAATAGTATTCCATAAACCAATCATTAGACACAAGAGTCTAATCTAGTCTTACTTGGATAAGATCATTCCCTTGTCTTCCATTCATCCAAGTGAAAGTTGCACCTTTGAGATCTAGGTCATGTAGGCCTTGTCCATTTATGAACTCTATAAGATCCAACTTTCTAGATGCATCTGAATCTAGGACCCTCCAAACTTGTCCTTGTTACTTTTTTTGAAGAAAGCCAAATTTGACCAAAATTTCCTTCTGCCATTTTTATTTTTAGGAGCATAAATGTTATATTAGATCCAACATACATTATCACTTATGTGCTTAAACATGTACGTACATGCTTTGTATCCTCCCAAATTAGGGTTCCAAAGATATACTCAGGATTCCTAAATATTGCAATACCCCCCGATGCTCCCTTAGAGTTATTACCTTGAAAATTACTATCCTTAAAAAATTTGATTTTTTCGATTCTATCTTTTTGCATCATAGTTTTTTAAATCAACATAATATTTGGTTTATATTCTCTACATACATTATGAAAAATATCTTCTTTATGGGAGCTATTAAGTCCCCTAATATTCTAATATAAAAGTTTCATTACTTACTTGGAGATCTGAGAAAGCCAGTTTTTCAGATCATTCTCTGATCACCATCAACTATAATTTGTTGGCTTTCTTGTCCCCTATGATTCTTAGAGGGTTTCCACCCTAAGCTCTTAGATACCCTATAGTAAACTTTATTTTTTTCCTCGTACACATCCTTAGAGAGGTGACTTTCAAGCTCTTCTTTTTATTTCTATCTCTCTGGATAGATGAAGCTTCATCCTCTAAATCTTTATCTTTAAAGCTCATGTTTTACTTACCAAAATTTTTGTTTCACTTTGTCTTTTCTGCACAACTCAAGCATCAACACCATATTTTGATCAATCTCTACAAAAATATTATAGGAAAACCTTTTCTCCCCCACATCATCGATGAAAGTTGATTTAAATACTTCCACGTCTAAAGGGGGATCATACTAAACCCTCTACTAAGAATCTTTGAACAATAGAAGCCCATGAGGTTCTTTCCTCAAACACCTCTCGGGGAATAGGAACAAAAAATGGGTCAAAAACATTTTCACCCATCACCACATTACTCATATTCCGCAGGAAGGATTTTCCTAATCGTTTCCCTCTAAATCTCCCTCAAAGCCTTTATTTCCTTATTGTGCAAATTTAAGTCCTTCCACGAGAGAACCATGGGAAGGGACTTCAAAACCCTCCTTAATTTGATTCTCTTCAATACCTTGAGGCTAAACTCTCTCTTGATAAGCTTCCTCTTATAAGGTCTGATGGTCCTCTGAGACATTCTTGGGCTTCAAAACCTTAATCCCCTTTGCCTTATGGTGTACAATTTTTGGCCCAATGCCCTGATTTCGTGTAAGTGGATCAGAAAAATGGGAGAGATTCATACTCAATAGATTGCACCCATTTTACCATCTATGACGATGACTCAATAAGGGTGGGTAAATATTTGGAGTGCACCATAGCCACACAAATCCTAGCATATATAATTTACTTTCTCATTGTTGTCAAGGAATCAATAGAAAGTAGTTCCTCAAAAGATCTCGCAATGCCTCTATAGACATTCTAATGCTAGTATTCTAAGGGTAGCTCTGAGATCCATACCCAAATAGGAAAACCACCGAAGAAAGAATCAGAGAATTCAATTCTAGGAGTCCATTTTTTTTAAGGACAAGGAAGAATTTCCAATAACCTAGGGGCCTTAACAAATCACATTAGAAATAACCTCATTACAAGAAATGGAAAATGAAAAAATCCTCTCAGGAGAATTGAAACTTCCACATGGCCCTTAAAATTTGACTTTTTAGCACAAAATCCCTGACAATTTTAGTATTGGGTATAGGGCCTAGGAATTTTCCCACTAGGGAAAGAGCCATAATAGATATATTATGGTCTATGATTTTACCAGGGATCATAATAAAAAATATACTTTTTTCTGGCTCAAAGATAGTTTCAAGAGGAGGGAAGGCAGATTTTTTGGTGAGCTTAACTCCAAAAAGAGACACCCAATTGTTGTTCTTATTACCCTTTGCTGGCCTAACCCTAGGATGAGCCTTAGCAAGGAATCTCCTTTTCAAGGGTAGAGTCCAAATGTTGGGGGCGGGGGGCATTAAGATCAATATTTCAACCCTCAATGTGAAGAGAAGAAGTGTTATCCCCACCTAGAAAAAAAGAAGAATTGAAATCTTACCTCCTGAGTCCACATAGGCCCCTTGCTTAGGACAAGGAATCCCTAGCTCACCGTCCTTTAAATCTGCACTCGACTAGCCATAACTAGAGAACGTATCCTTATGTCCCTCATGATGATCCACACTATCTCCTGTGATCAAAGAAGCGACAACAAAGAACCAAAAATATTGGTTCACGATCACCCTTTGAAACCCTCACCCAGAATAATTCCTGCTCTTCTTCATTCAGATTTCCTGATTGATTATCACATTAGTTTATGTTTATTTCTACTATGTTTCAATTATTATTCCTATCTAGTATGTTTCAATTATTTTGGCTTTTGTATTATATTCTCTCCATTTACAGTAGTTACTTTATGTTTCTTTCAAACATAGGTGTGGAAGGACATGCCACTATAAGATAATTTCAAGATACCTTCAGATGTTAGAGATTAACACTTAGTTGCCTCACTTTTTCTTATTCCTCTTATGGTTTTAAAAAATTATGTGTATTATATTCTTTTACCATTTATGGGTATGTGCAGGATCATGGTATGCCAAAAAGTGGTGATGTGAAAAAGAAGTCATGATTAGTAAACTGATTGAAAAATATCTATAACTTTCAAATAGTATATCATTTTTTAAATCTGAAGCATATGTCACATTCTATGCTTTGCCTACTACAAGAAAAAAAATTTTCAATTTGATGAAGTTTAGACTAAGTTAAGGTGGTCAAACACGAGAGTTTTTTATATTCTGGAAAAGTTGTAGAACAAAAATCCTAATTAATTATTTACTTCAAAAAAAATTACAAAAAAATATACGTCACATCCAAAAATTAATCTACTACTTACATCCAGAATCTAGTAAAAAAATATTATCATTTGATTTTGTTTAAGGTGGTCAGACATACGCATACTTCTTATCTTTTTAGGCCTGATTGATAGACTGATTGAAAAATAACTATAACTTTCAAACGGTATAACATTTTTGAAATCCAAAACATGAGTCACATTCTATGTTTTTCCTACTACAATTAAAAACTTAAAAAAATTTAATTTGATGAATTTTAGACTAAGTTAAGGTGGTCAGACATGAGATTTTTTATATTCTGAAAAATTTGTAGTAGGAAAATCATAATTAATTATTTACTTGGAAAAAAATTACAAAAAATTATGCCTCACATTCGAACATGAGTGTACTACTTATATCTAGAATCTTATAAAAAAATATTATCTTTTGATTGTGTTTAAGGTGGTTAGACATACACCTTCTTCTTATCTTTTTCCTGAAATTTTCTTACTACTGCATTGAAATTTGAAATTTCAGTATATAGAATTTTTTTTTTAAAAATAAGGGATAGTATCTTAGAAACTAGATTCAATTTTCTACAGATTCTCTTCTTACACATTTTTGATATAAGATTGATAACTTGTCCAAAGTTTTACGTCAACTTTCCTAACCCTGATTTCCTATATTTTCATTGCCACTTAAGGCCTAGTTTGGCATACCATGATCCTGCACATACCCTTATACTAGTTACTTTATGTTTCTTTCTACTATGTTTCAATTATTTTGGCTTTTTTCGGGTTCAGGTATTAGTTTTGTCTAATGAATCTCCCCTCAACATATCTTCTCATTTTGAAATTTTAATTTATATTTTGCGGATTGGCCATCTTATGCTTTTTTTAGTATTGACTTTACTTCTTTATTTTCTTCATGAGTGGTTTAATTTGGGTCCACTTGTAGTCTCTTCTGTCTTTCTAGGATAGTTTCTCCTTACCGTGTGTCCCCACTTTCACTTGTCAAATTTTCAAGTTTATTCCTCTTGTTTCTCCTTTCACTTTTATAATACCTATTCATTTTGTGTACCAATATATCTATTATTTGTCAATATATATCTTTAAGGTTTTCTTTTTAAGAACTTAGCTTCTTGGCTTGGTTGTTTGAATCTTGATCAATGCAAATATCTCAAAGGAGGATTGATGGAGACAATACTCATACATACACTACAACATTTTGGGTCAAATTTTGATGCCAATTTACGACGGTGCTACCATTTGTGTGTGATTTATGCATTTTTTTTTCCAAGTGCCCCCGATGCTGTCGTTATAGCAACAATACCATCGTAATTGCGACACCCTCTTGATTATAAACAAAAGGAAAATGAAAAAGAAAGGCTCATTTGTGATCAAGCTGTGCATGTGAGCAGAAGTAAACTATACCATTCTACGCGTGAAGAGGGCTCTTGTTGTATTGAATCCAGCAAGTAGTCCCAACTGAAGAATCCAATAGCTCGTTCATCACACCCCCGGGCCAGTTTGCAATTCAGCTAGTTTCCTGAAGTTAGGGCATAGCCACCACGTACTCACCATTTGAGGTATGTCTTGTATTTTAGCCTTTGGTTAAGAGAATATTACATGACTAGAGGTGTATACCCTAAGATGGCCTGATTGATATTAGTCAATATGATGAACCTAATGAGAACATATGTCGTAATCTACATAAACCCTAGCATAAAGAAAGTGATGCTTTGTCACAGGCAGTATGCCACTATTGTCTCACTGAATCTTTGATCCTATCTATTGAAGGTCAGATGCCAATGAATTTTACAATGGTTGGTGTCTTTTTAAATCCCTCATTTAGGGATTGAACAAACTGTCTGGAACCTAGACATTCAGGATCTTATTATCAATTTAAATATATACATTGAATTACACTAAAGGCTTGTAAGTCTTTGCTTATGTATGGGAAGAGTCCCAATCTTTAAGCATTTCTTCTGCTACTTCTTCCAATAATTTTTCCAATTCCTTCGCATCTTTGGGAAGAGAGCTTGTCTTAACTGGAATGCCTTTTGCCAGCATACTCTTGGTGTGTCTGAACTCTCCCTTGTTGAAATCTCTGGACCTCACTTTCTATTTCTCTATTAAGAGGACAATATTCTCCTTCCTATGGTTCTTTTCTTCACCTTTCTTCTTTTTATCTTCCTTCTGTATGCCCTTTTCATCTTTGCCTTGTTTGTTTTCAATCAAGGCTATTTTCAACATTCTTTAAAGGTTTAAAAATGCAAAAAAATTGTGAAATATTGCTCCTAAAATGCACTTACTGCCCACCAATCTGTCATGATACCCTAACTGCATAAATAGGTGAAAGTCACTGCTTAAATGCATGTCCTGACATTGAAGGGAACTACATTCCATTTATGCTCATCATATACATGGAGGTTAAGTAGGCCCCTGCAAGGAGTACAATTTTAGTATGTGAATGCTTTGAACATATAGCATAATATTTCATGCATGTTAGTTAGGTATCAGACAAACAAATACATGCCCTAGTTTTACCTTAATCAGTCCCGAAGCAAGCCTCATATTTTTTCTCTTTAATGGTCTGGTTAGATATTATCAACTATCCCATTGAAATGTAATGTTCTGTTTGCTGTGACTTTTCATTGAAACTTGTACCTATGATCTCTTAAATTCTCAACTCAATGTCCATCAATGTTCTTTATTCCATCATCTATTTATATACAAAATCAAGGAAAATTTACCTGAATAATAATAGTTAAAGTTATTGCTTAAATAGTTGTTCTCTTCTTTTGTACTACATGTAAGCTTTATAATAAGTTTAGAAGATTAGTTTTGATTAGTTAATATTGTGAATTTTAATGAAAACTTTGAATTGAATAGGGTAGTAATTAGAATATCATTTCAATGTAATTTAAAAATAAAATAATTTTGAAAGTACTAAAAGCTTGCTTAGCTTGTATTAGCAATTTCAATTTGTCTTGTTTGGGATACTTAGTCATAGAATTAAGATGAAGATGATGTAACTATTGTTTCTATTGGAAGCCTCCTCTAGATGACCTAAACCCCATTGATGTTCAAGAAAAACTAGATGTAGTATAGGATCTTTTTATAAATTTTATAAGAGACAAATGATTAGAGTTTTATTTTGATGATGTGTATTTATGCATAAGAATTAAATTTTCAAGTAAAGATGCTATTGTTATTTTTTCATTTTAAATGTTCAAAGAGTAAATGATGAGTTAGTTAATATAATAGTAATAATTTATTATATTTTTGAATGTTATTTGAATGTTAAATATTTTCAAATTTGATTAATTTAAGTTTTTTTCAAGATATTTTGAAGCTTCCTCTACCTAAATTTTTAAAATTGTAAATATACTAATTATAATCATCCCTCCTTTGAAACTGTCTTATCCTCACCACATGAATATTTTCTATTATGTTTAAATTATGTGTGTCCTTTTACTTCTTTGAAGGGAAAATATTCTTATATAAACATCTTTGAATTGCTAAAATTTTGTATCCCATCAAATTTTGGCTTGCGGGAGTACTTGAATGTGAACATAAAGAACCATATAAAGATTCTTTATTCATTAGCTGTGTTGATCAATATCTAGATTGTGCATTCAAGTTATTTGTCTCTATGAGTAATCCACTAACATGGGTAAATAATAGAATAGTAAGAATACCCACTTCCGAGTCTTTTCTTGATCTGTGCTTCAATTGCTCCTCTATGATCTAAATTTTGTTGAAGTTGGTTATGTAGAGTTGATATTTGTGCTCATTTTGTCCATTTAACATATTTCATTACATCATTCATTTTGTTTTTTTATGGCTTTAATACATTGTCGGCCATTATAAAAAAAAAAAACAATGGCTAGAGTGTTGATATAAGAAAAGATAGTTTATTTGAGCATCTACCTTTTTAATTAAGTATAAAAAGGACTTTTGTCCCAAAAGTCATAATAATATTATAAATTAGATGTAGATAAACAAAATGGAGCTGTAGGCAGACCTAGCTCAAAGAAGTCATGTAGACCAGAGGTCACCACCCAGCACTAACATAATAAAATAGTGACATAAAGACCATTAACATACCAAAAGTAGATGTGAAGGCCCATATAAATAGTAAGACTAGAGAAACATCATGTTATGTCAGAAACAACAAAAAGGAAATAGTAGCACCTGGGAAACAATAACTTCATTCGATAAAATTCCAATTTTACTTCTCTTAATCTTCCTTGTTCTTCATATTTTCTCCTTTCTAATCCATAGTCTTATGAGAATCTTTATATTTACACTAGAAACAACAACCTTGCATACCTTACCCCTGCATTTGCATTGTGTCCTGAATATGGACTACCTCTAAATGAAATTGGCATCCACATTGTCCTTCATGATGACCACTGTGCCTGCTATCAAATCACCTTGCAATTATCAACCACTGAACTCACCTTCAATCATAGATCTATCCAACATAGAGTCACCACCTTAGAACACTCTCAGAGGATGATTCAATTCTAAGGGTTCAAAAAAGGACTCCTGGTCTTCAAAATCTTAGATCTTCTTCACCCCAAACCAAATCTTTTACTGTGATCTGATACCACTTGATGCAGAGCCCTCTACTATTACCTTAAGTAGGCCAACTCAACTCAAGGATTCAACAAGTAGCTTGGAATCAACTCAAGGAATCAGTCCTACTTAAAGATCAAATAGAGTTCTCTGACTTTGTAAGTTACTCCCACAACCATACTACTCAAGTTCACTTCCTTGTTTCCTTGTTCCGATGCCTTCTAGCACCAACATCATCCTAGGACACCTAGTGTAACTAGTTCCTCCACCATACCAAAACTCCAACCAAACCTCTCAGCTTGATCCCAACACCATAGATCATCTTAACATGGTATATTTTCCATGTTACAACTTAAACCATTCACTCCTATCCACTCATCTTTCACCATTCTTCTACTATAGCCCTTCTAGGCTTGTCTAGTAGCCCTTCAAACCCTGAAATCAGCAATTTACTCTCAAACTCTCCAATACTGGTGCTTTCAAATGCACCCTCCACTATATGTGTTCACCTAACCTGTCAGGGTTTCTTCTCATTTTCCTTGCATTTAAAAACACATAAACTACATAAGGTACATTCTAGGCATCTCCCACCAAACCATAATTAACATAGGGGTGGGAGTTCCTTCACATGTTGAGGGTTACAACTAACAATCACGGACTATACCCCTGTAACCAGTCTCTGTCACTACACTAGTCCAATCCTTGGTGTTCTCAGTGACAAAGGAAATGAATAGATAATATAACCAAGTAAAAACAAATGCAAAGAGACGTTCCTACTGTTATACACTGAATTTGCGCCTTTGATCTCAAGCTCTCTTGGTCTTGATAATCCAGTATAACATGGGAATCATCTCAAGGTTGTGGGACCTTATGCTAACCGAGATGAGACCTCCAGGTTCTA
>MU228353.1:668627-694364 GCA_018584345.1 Thuja plicata | reverse complement strand
TAATGACCAACTATTAAGCTTGGTTTGTGTTAGTCCTATAGCCGCCAAAGAGTCAGCGATCGCGTTTGCTTCTCTATAAGTATGATTTATAGATATTTGTTGGAAGCTCTTTAGAAGCTCACAGATCTCTAGAACAATGGGACTAGTCTGCCACCCAGCACTCGTTCCATTCTTAACTGCCCCTATTATCACTTTGGAGTCACCTTCAATTTGCAGCTGATTAACATTCATCTGTTTTGCAAATTTGATCCCCCAGAGCAGCGCGGACCCTTCCGCCTGTGTGACCGTATAGTTATTGGCAGGTCTAGCATAAGCCAGGAGGCAAGTGCCGAGGTGCTCCCTCAGCACTCCCCCCCACCTTGTCCACGGTTGTTAATAGCTCCATCAAAGTTTAATTTTGTCTAGTCACGAGGAGGGGCAATCCAAGTGGTAGCATTCCTGATATTCCTTTTAGTGTTGTCAAACTTGGAGAACCCATTCAGGATGTTCCAGCGATCTGCAATCGAAGTTTCCCAGACAGCAGGAGGGCTAGGAGGGAGCTTCCACTTCGCCATTCTAACATTTTCACCGAGGAGTTTAGTTCCTATCTGGAGGCAGGCCTCCGCCTGGGTGCCTGTCTCCCTGAATATCCTGTTATTCCTTTCCCTCCAGATAGCCCAGCATATGTGTGGGGGAAGCATACGCCAGAGAATCTGGAGGAGAGGGTGGTTTGAGGGGGATCTCCAAGAAGAAAATTGTTGTATCTCGTAACCAAGGACCCACGAGATACCCAGCCTGTCAAAAATTCCCCTCCAAATGCTAGTAGTATATTCATAGTGAATGAAGAGGTGATTAACGGTCTCTTCCGCCTTCTCACAAAGGATGCATCTGTTAGCCATTGAGAATCCCCGTTTGGTGAGATTATCCTGGGTTAGGATCTTACCATGCATAAGGGTCCACCAGAAGAAGTTATCTTCTGAAATTTTAAAACACCTACTTGTTGTATTTTTAAATTATAATATATTAGATCTTATCAAAATACTTTAAAATTTATATGACAATAATCTTGACTTTGAGCTCTATAAAAGGGTATTTTTATATATATTTTAAATATTATTAAAAAGAGTAGTAGTTGGACCCAAATTGGTATAAAACATACATTTAATAGACATTTCCAATTGGAAAATTTGAACCGCTTATCTAACTTGGCTAGAATGAATCTAGCTAGACCATATGTTTAACAAAAAAAAATTAGTTAGAAATACTCAAATTCAGTTGTGCTAATAAGTTATCCTGAAACGTGACACAAATTTGTGCTTTTAACCTATCTGGAACTATAATTAAGTTTTCCAAAAAAATTATGGAAGTATCCACTGTCCCAAAAATGATAGAAGTCTGACGGGAAATGAAATTTCCAAAAAAAGACATTATAACGACCAAAAATGACCTTTTTTCCCAGAAATGACAACATAATGACTCGATGACCTTTATTCCCAAAAATGACATTATAATGACTGAAAACAACATTTCTAAAGACTAGAAATGACACTCTATTGACTGGGAATGACATTTTACTTAGAGAAGACCACATGACCTTCTGAAGGCCATAACTTTTGCATCTGGTGTTTGATTGACTTCAATAAAAATGTGTTAGAAAGATCTTAAAGAGATATATGAAATTAGGGACCTATAAGAAACCTGTGAAATCATCATGTTTTAACATACACTTGAATCAAGTGTGGTCCAAAAGAAGTTGACCGTTGTTGCCAAAACATGCAACGAATGTGTTTCTTAGTCCAACAAATGGATAGGTTTGCCAACACTAACTCACGACATGAAAAGAAAGATAGATCCAGATAAGGGAGTACCAGACACATGCAAACCAAGGAAATGATAACTTTATTACATCATTAAATCATAACTAGATGCATAAAGGAAACTAGACTATACCCAAGAATATCAATGAGAAAATACAATACCTTTTCATATACCAAACTAACAAGGTGAAGTGAGCTCTCAAGGTCTGAGTCCTATAGATAGAGGAAGTTTGTCTCTATACACCAGTCCTAAAAAGTGGTATATAATTGCAACACTACCCTACCAGGTGGAACCCTCAGGCCTTCCCCACCATGCTCATGGAGATAGTAACCCGAACACAGACACAAGGCATACATGCAAGAAAGGGAATGAATATCACATATCCCAATCAAAATTCATGACTCAAGGATGAAAAAATAGTCTGAGTATGAAAAAAAGATAAAAAATGCAAAAAAAATATGGAGAATACTTGACATATGATTTAAACAAATATGTAGATACAAAATACAAATGCACATGGAGAACACTCAACGTGTGTGTCAATATCCAAATACAACCATGAAAACTCATAATCATAGTACACCAAGGGTACTAACAAAGGTTTTGTTATTTTTGTCTTTGGTTATTTTCATTGTTTTCAATAAGAAATGTTGGTTAGGTATCTCAATTGATGGTCAAAGCATATGTTGATGAATTTTATGTCACATGATTATGTTGATTGTGGTTAATATCATATTTTATATGCATGTTAATTAACATGATATGATTCTCTTGGTAAGTGTTTCACAATCATAAATCATCCTCTATATGTATTAAATAATCAATATGATGTTAAGTGTTAAATTTTAAGTGATTAACACATTATATAATAACTTAAACAATTATAATTTATAACTACCCAGTTTCGGTCTAAAACCTTTTTCACCTATTAAGGATTAAAAAAAGACCAAACTATTAAAAATTTATGGAAAGGTAACAAAAGGATATGAAATGGGTCAGATTCATTGTTTTCATAACAAGTGGATAAATAGAGAAAATGCATTTTGACCAAAAATGTTTCTAGCTGTTTTGACAGTTTTAACTTTTTTTGGTCTAGAGCAATTTCAGGAAGTTGAATATGTTGTTGGCTAAGAAAAAAAGACATTTATAAATAGGGGATTCATTCCTCTAAACATTTTTACAGGTGTGCATTCATTTTTTTGAAAGATTTGAAAGATAATTGAATTACTCCAGAAGGATTCTATGTAGTCTAGAAGACAAAAAATTGAATGGTACAAACATTTCTTTCAAATTTGATATTTATGATTGAATAATGGTTGCAGGAGTATATCAGAGGTTGAGAAGGGCTGATTCACTGATATTTTAATGGTTTACATCATCCTTTAATTAGATGATTTTATGACAATGAATATACTGTTGGGTCTTTAATGTTTTGAATGAAAACATGTTATTTATCTCTCAAGAAGTATAAAATTTTGAAGACCATTGATTAAACTCAACCTATTACATTCAGATGTATTTATTTAAGTATAATTACACATTTCATTATCTGATAAAAACATTTTGAGAAGGCTTGTATAATTTGGTATAATTTGCTGACGTAAAAGAATCAGTAAGAGAGATAAGAAAATAAGTAAATCCTACTTAATGTTTTCAACTAGAAGTTGAATTCTTGATTCATTATTTATATTTTGACATAGATGATCCTCTTATTTGCAACTAGATTTTTCATGTTATAAGCTGGTTCTTCTTAAATTTAAAACTTGGTGCTTTCATATATAAGGGATTGGTATTCCTTGAGATAGGTGTCTCTAAAATAGGGTGTTGGTGCTTTCCAGAGTTGTAGCTCTAAACATTTTGCCCAAGAGGATAATAAAGTTTCAGTTTCAAAGTGGTTTTACACTATAAATATTGTGTAATTAGTTATTCTTGCATTTCTTGTTCGTGTTTCATAACTTCATGTTATAATTGTAAAAGTTGAAAAGACCATATTTTTAAGTAACCACTGATTCCCCCTGCCCCTCCCTTCTCTGTGGTGTTTGTATTACAACAAGTGGTAATAGAGAAAGGTTCCCTACATCAAGTTTAATATTTTTGGATAGGTTTTGGTTAAGTGGGATACTTATCTATAATGGCTCATGATATTTTTTCAAACGTTCCTATTTTTGATGGGCCAGACTATGTTTTTTGGGAAGTAATGATGCAAACATAATTTTTATCGTTTAATGTTGATGTTTGGGGCTCATTTGTTAATTTTTATAAACTTCCTAATTCTTTACCTACATATCCTGATGAAAATAAAATGTATGAAATTGATATGAAAGCTAAATAATTTTTAATACTTGACAATTTGTCTAAAGATGTTTTTGTTAAGGTTATGCATTGTAGATCTTCTAAAGAAGTATGGGACAAGTTGAAAAACACCTTTCATGGTAATGATAGAGTTAAAGAAGCAAAAATAAAATATTTAAAATTAATATTTGAAGATCTAAAAATGGGAGATGATGAAAAGGTAGAAGACTAACTCCTTAAGAAAGATGAAACTATGAATGGCATAAGAGGACTTGGTGAAACAATTGATGATATTGATGTTGTTAAGAAATTCTTAAAATCTCTTCTTGATAAATTTGATTATAGGATATGTTCCATAGAAGAAATTAGAGACATTAGCAAGTACACAATGGAAGATATTCATGGAACACTTGTAGCTTATGAAATGAGAAGGTTTGGCAAGAAGGAATCCATAAGAAAAGAAGAAACATTTAAGGTAGAAAATAAAATGAAGGAAGTCTCATCAGAACCATAAGACCTTGATGTTCTTGAAGAACATCTCTCAGGGAAATTAAGGAAAGGAGATGGTAAATACAAATGTAAACTTGCTTTCAAATGCTTTAATTGTGGTAAAATAGGACACTTTGCATCTAAATGTCCTTATAATAGTGATGATGAAGTAGATGATGAGAAAGAGAAATAAAGTAAAAATAAACTCTATAACAAAAAGAAGCTCTTTAAGAAGAAGAAGAGTCTGATTTATGATGTATCAGATAATGAATCTAGTAGCTTTGAATGCACCATGATGAAAATGAATTTTTATTCATGGCTATAGAAAATCCTTGTCAAGAATCAGATAGTGATAATGATGTTGAACTTATTGAGGTTGGTTTAGAATGTGAATTTATTTAGGCACTTAATTAGATTAAAACTAAATTTAAGTGTTCAAGAAAATCAATTCTTAAAGGTAAAAGAGAACTTTGAAAAAAAAACTGAGGAATTAAATCAAGAAGTCACATATTTGAAATTACAAGTTGAGGAACAAAAGAGAATTGTCTTTGTCACTAAGGAAGAGTTAAGTTCTAAAGATCAGGAACAGGGATAACTTTAAGAAACCCCATCCTAGGAAAAAGTGTAAAATCATGGTGAATCGTACATTAAATTAAAGGAAACATTTTCTTGATGAAGGCGAATTTTTTTTCCAAATGAGGAAAATAAAACAAAGGCGAAGGAAAATTTTTCCCTGTCAAATAAAAATTCCATAAAATCATGGTGAATAATATATTCATGCGGGGGAAAATATATATTGTTTGAGGCAAATTTTTTTCTTTTGAAGTAAAAAAATTATAATATATGAGGCGAATGATTTTCTTGTGAAGGGAAAAAAAATTGTTCTGGTGAATTTTATCTATCGTTTGAAAATATATTTATTTTATTGGCTAATCTATCGTTAATTATGGAAAACATAAATATTTTATTGGTGATTTTCAAAAGATGGGACTCATCAATGTGTCATGTGGGCCAGCGCCAACTAAGAACTCGTTTGCATATTAAACACATTGGTATCAATAAGCACAAAAGGTTACATTGACACACAACCTAACAATAAAATCCATCATTTTATAATGTTAAATGTATTATTTGAGACCATTTGATGATCCTAGATCAATAGCTGAAGTTTAATTTTGGCCCCAATTTCTTGAAGCTAGAAACAAAGTTCTCCATGAAGTCACCTGAATGATGAAACGTATCAAATTAATCTGCACCATAACTATTAGCTAATTAATGCAACATCACGTAATGACATAATGTATTACACATATCAAGTCTTACATCTATTTGCATGGATGGTTGATACTGTATCACAGTTTTCGTTAATAAAATAAATTTTTTATCACTACCACTAAATCTGGCTATTTCTAATTTTACATACTCATACATTTAATATGAAATATTTATAGAACTTTGAAGGATAAATGAACTAATGTCACACATTCGTGCACTTAATATGAAATATTTAAATAATTTTGAAGGAAAATGAATTAATAAGGTTAGAGAAAGAATTGAGGGCTATTTATAGATGATCTACGCTTATTTCTTCTTCAATTCACCTTTTTTTTGGGTCTGCTTTTGCTAGTGCTTGAAAGATTGCCTCTAGTTTAGGCTTTAGGCTATATAATTTCTAATATTCTGGTATTTTATTTTTGAAGATGGACACTCCTATCTGTTTGATAAGCACATGTGCGGAGGCATAGAAGGCCTTTTTGGGCTTGGTCTTAAACCAAACCCTTGAATCAGTTTGCAAGGAGTTTGTACCCTTAACAAATGAGGCTCTAAGGATGGTGCTGGGCCATGAATTTTTGGAAAATATTGATAGGTACCAAGTTAGCACAGACATTATGTTCCATTTTTTGGCATCTCTTATGGACCTCAGGGAAGAGAAGGTGGATATGCTCCTTCTGTTAAAGAAGCTATTCAAACATGAATTCTTGGGTGACACTTTTTAGGTTTCCATTTTTGAACAATTAGGGGTGGGGATCCCTTGGGAAAGTGATTTAAACAAGCTTCTAGACCCAAACCAAAATGTGGTCATGCAACCTTTTCTTTTGAACCTAGATGTTCAATAGTTGACGCGCCATAGGAAATGGGCGCAGATTGGTAGGGATTTTCTTTGTAAATGGTTTATGTTGGATGACTTGGCGGACTACAGATGGTTGTATGAATTTGCAGAGCTTATCATCTCTGAATATTTCTACTTATACGTAAGGGAAAATCCTTAGTGTTGTCTCCCTATGGCCTATACTTTTTAAATTTTCACTCTAGTAGGTTTTTTTTGCCACTACCTCGCAAACTTACTCATTTTGTATTTAACGTTTTGTAGGGACTTCAAGTCTCCAAGTCTGAATATTGTTAATTTGTAAAAAATATTAATAAAAACTTTGCAACTTCATTTCGGTTTGTTTTTATGGATTTAAATTCAAAATATGGATGTGTGACATATGTGATTTTATAATTTGTGAATTTGAAAATGAACCAAACAAATGTTAATGTATGTATATTATTTTTTTAACAGTATGTATGTATGTGTGTGACTACAGAAATGTGAAAGTTTAAAGTATTCAGTTATTCTTTAAAATTTAAAGTAAAACTAAAATCTAAAATTAGCATAAATTTTTTTTATTAATGTGGTGACTAGTTAGTGTCGTGTCTACTGTGGGCCAATGCCAAATGGAAATTCATAAATTTTTTAATATAATTACAATATCCTGAGTCCCGTCAAGTTAGTATCGCCTCTTTGGTGCTAAGTTGTCCTCCGTCACTGCACATGGTATGTGAATTGTACTATGAGTATTGATACCATCGAAACATACCTTAAACCTATTTGTTTAGAACCATAATTTGTAAATATATTAATTGATACTGTTGATTGATCATAGATCAATGGCTGCAATTTTATCTCGGGCCCAGTTTCTTGAAAGAAATTGATTTTTGCAAGAAGTCTACAAAATGGATACACGTCACAAGTTGGCATGATAAATTGCAAGAAATTAATGTCTTTTCAGAGTGATAGAGATATTATTTAACTACTATGATCCACTCATTAGTCATCAAGCACGTCACATGGTTTCCAAAATTGTACTAGTACAGACTGTAGTTATTAGTATAGTCACTATATTAGTAATTCACCACACTCACGCATTAATGAGAATGATTTACCTAAAGATATATAAGGTATGGAATAGGTCTATTTATAGATTTTCTTTCTTTCTTCTTCATCAATTTCATTTTTCTTTTTCCTTTCAGCCTCTTCCCTCTACTTTTAAGTTTTTCGATCTGTAGATTCATAGAATTTCAATTTTCTGTGTGTAGTTTGAAGATTTAGATTTTTAGTTTAGGGTATCGAGGCTCTACAAGTAGAGATGGGCACACCAATTAGGTTGAGAACCACATCCACTGATGAGTAGAAACCCTTTTTGGGAATGATATCAGACGAAGTTCTCACTTATGTTTGCAAGGAAGTGGGTGCTTTCATTAACAATGTTGTGTTGATGGTGCTCGACCATGATTTCATTTGTAATGAGAAGAGATACTGCGTAAGCATGGAAATTACGTCCCACTTCCTGGCATCACTTCTTGACCTTAGAGGAGAGAAGGTAGAAATTCTTATGCTCCTGTAGAATATTTTCAAGGAACAATTTCTGGTGGATGACGTCCAAGTCATTGACTTCTCACAACTGGGGTTGGGGATCTCTTCTGCTGATGAATTGAAAAGCTTATCTAGCGAGTCAACAATTTGGAAAGGAAACCCTTCCTATTGAACCTTAATGAAAGGAAGCTAGCGCGACATTGGAATTGGGCACGACTGGCAAGGGAATTCCTAGGGAAGTTGTTTCACCTCGACGACGGGGTGGAGACGAACTACACCTGGCTTGACGAATTCACAAAGATTATCCCCCACAAAAAATTCTTCTCATACATGGATAGAGAGGAAGAACCTTAGTGCTTCTATTTTTGAAATGAGGCGTTTCCACAGTTCATTTTTTTTTTTTTTAATTTATATATGATCAACTAGTGATCTTGTGGCAATAAATTTTGTAACTATTTTGTAGGGATACTTCTTCTTCAGTGATTCATAGTCACACCATTTTTTTAGGGGTTTAGGGTGTGACTATAGTCTAAAGATAAACTCTATAATTATAAAGTATATTATAATATTAGTCATGTAAATTTTCAAAATAATTAATTAAAATTTTGCTCTTTGACTTCGACCAATTAACATTCGATTTAGCTTTCGAGTTTACTCTTAATGAAAGTTAAAAATCTGGATTCTGGTTTACTCTTAATGAATTATAATAGATTGGCTGGACTCTGGACTCTGTAATTTTTTTTAAATGTGTAAATGCAATTGCATAATTATTGTAATTTTTCTATCTTCCTCCGGAAATGAGACACGTATCAGTGTGTGAGATAATAGATTGTCTATGTAATTTTGTTTAATTGTAATTTTGTAAAGAAATCTAAAGACTAATAGTAATATATTGATAAATAATAAATAATAAATTATATGCCTATTCACATTGCCATATCGATGTGTGATATCATATCAATATGAACCAAACAAATGTAACAATGTTTAATGTATGTGTTTGATTTATTTAAGAGTAATAACTTAACTTTTCCATGTCAATGTATTATGTGTCATGTGTGCGACTGTGGAATTGTAAAAATTTAAAGTGGAATTACAAGTTTGCATTTTATGGGTATTAATAATTAGACATTTATCAATTTGCATTTTATGGGTAGTAATAATTATACATTTATCTGTGATTGCAATATTTTAATTAGTTTCTTTTATATTAGATAGTTTCAATATTTAATTTAATTTAAATTTAATATATTTTTGGCGTATGGTGTTACATATAATTGTATTTCTGGCGGTCGTTGGATGAGCATAAATGAATGACGTATGGTGTATTTCAGGGTGAAAGGGAAAACAAACCCCATTTTTGCAATCCTATTCCAGAATCATGACACATGTACACTCACACAAATAGTGTCATTTGATAATGATGTATGAGGTGACTATGTGACTACATGTGAGGTACTATACTACTGACAAGTGACAAGTCAAAATTTAATGGTACCCGCAACACATGATAGTGACTGTTAATGATCGTTGGATGAGCACAGATCAACAACCTGCGGTGTATTTCAGGTAGAAAGGGAAAAGAAACCCCATTTTTGCAAACCTATTCCAGAATCATGACACATGTACACTCACACAATCAGTGTCATTCGATGAAGACATGTGAGGTGACTAGGTGACTATGAGTCTACGAGTCTACATATGACGTACTGTACTACTAACAAGTGACAAGCCAAAAGTAAATTGGACTCGCAACACGTGATAGTGACTTCCATGACCGTTGGATGAGAAATGTATCAACAACCCTAGGTATATTTTGGGCCTATTTAGGCAATGGTCACTTCTTTTTGAAAATGTCCCCTGAAAATGGGGCACATGTCATGAATTAATACTCAGTTATGTTTAATTAATATCAAAATTGGAGTAAAATAGTAACTTAACATTTAATTAGCAATAAGCTCAATTTTGGGTTCTACTGAATATCAAATAATTAAATGACATGTGTCCTAGTGACCTCAAATATCTGGAGAAGCAATAAAAGTTAACATGAGTCACAAATGATGACTCAGTACTCATGATTATACAATTTTAACCTGAGTTTTTATATTTTTAGTTCTTACTAGTATACTGTATTGGAGATTCAGAAAGGGGTTACGAATTCTAGGTTGAGGATTGAGGAATGAAATAGAGTCTCTCAGCTCTCTACCCACTCATAGTCTACACAAATTGAATTTTTTGCTGAAATCCTAAACACCCACGTCCTGCCCTTTTAATTTTTCAAATCTAGTTGTTTACTATTTAGATTGTAGTCGTAGAATTAGGGTTGAATTTTTAATCACACCTTTAAATTATAGTTGTCACCTGTGTAGAATTATTTGAATTTTCCTGGAAGTAAATAGTAATTCCAATATACTATAGTCCATGATGGGAAATAAAATACCAAGACTACGAGTAAAAGGCAAAGAAAGGAAATATATATAATAGACTTCCACAAACTGGTCAAAACACTAGGTTTCATTGATGAATTCCATGATATTTTTGATCATATTATCCATGGAAATAAGGGAATCATAGAAATTATATTTGCACTTGAAAATAAGTGGAAAGATCCAATGAAGGATTCAAAATTTTATCCATTTAACGACATGATAAAGGCAACGACAAATAAAATTGCAAGGTGGGTTGTTGGGTCAACGTGCATGGCATTACCTCAAGTATTCCCTTGTCCATAAATTGTCATACTTTGGTCCAAAAATTATGATGAAAATAAAAAAGCAATTGTCAATAAAAATACTTAGGAGGAAATTTTGTCAATAACCGAGACTGAATTTTCTAGTCTGTTGGACCTAGGGTTTGAAGCACAAAACTCAAATATGCACATTGACCTGGGAAAGCTACCAGAGAATTATGAAAAAATAGATGCAATACAAAAAGATTCATATATCAGAGGAATAAAAAGCATTTCTAGTCTGGATCTAGATCATAAGCCTCCTTATGATTATGATATTTTTTTGCAATGGGTTCAGGATAGTATCTCTTGGCTAGCATTTTGTTTGGGATTGGATCGTAACAAAGAAGTGGGTGCCAACATTCTTGAAATGATTTTTCCTCTTCATTGTGAAAAATAACCAGTAAAATATAACTTTATTGAGCACATTGTTCATTGCATGCAAGAACAATTACTAATTTGATTAAAAGACGTTCACAAAAGACATTTAGGTTCACAACCAACTTGTGCTATCTTCTTTTAGCAAAGCATCATGCAATATTTCACACAAACAAGCTTCAAATTCAAGTCCAAAATGCAATATATGAATGGACACCTAAGATAAGGATGAGTGATAACAGAAGGAACTATAAAAAAATTAGACTTCTTTTTGGCACCAATGCATCATAAAATTACAAGCACCTTGTTTCCTAGATTGCCTGTGTCTTGTAGATATTTCATTCAACTCGGAAGTGAAATACAATTGGCTAACTGGTACTTCATGGAAGACTACACTATGCTAAGGTTTTATAGTTCAATCGTAGTGTTGGTTGTTTTTTTATGTTGTGATAACTGGAACAACCTTTTCACTTTGCAATGCATCTTTAAGAGTAGCCAACTCCAAGTAGTTCACAACAGAATGAAAAGGACCAACTAACAAGGATGCGGATACATCCTTCTACACTTTAGGTTCTACAAAACTAAGGGGGGGACACCCTTCAACACCTTCAAATATTTAGTAAGGCATCAATCAGGCAGAGATCTCACAAAGTCTCAACATGATCGAGAGATACTAGGTAATCGACTAATCACCCATTGAATGTCAACCTTGAAGTGGAGCATGATATTGCTACAACACCACAAACCACATAAAAGATAGGACATTTCAAAGTTTATTTTCAAGTTTTAGAACATATCCAAGACCGATCTGACATGTATCAACAAGGAATGTACAAATTTCTGATCAGTGCCTTATCCATTCAGCAATACTTCTAGTTCAGGAGAAGAATATAGAAACAAACTACTGTCAGAGACTCAAAGCCATAAATAAAAATGATATCAGAACAAACACTACTTATAAAATACTCCTATAGATAATTAGATGAACTTATGTCACATCCACAACATCATTTATTCTAATCCTAGATCATAACTGAAGACTAATGGAATATACATCAATAAACTCTATGCAGTGAATTAGAAAATCCAAACTTCAAAAGACAGACACCAAGGAGAGACTTGAATCTTAAGAAATTGTATTAAGTATGTTGAATCTTGCCTCGACATCAATCAGAACTACAACATTTACCACTTCAATAATATGAAAAATATCTGAAAATATCTATTCTATTCTTCTTACAATCTAATACAATCTGTCAGCTATATCCCTAATGGAACCAAGCAAAACTGGAAGCTCCTGGAGTTAAGCACAACTTGAAACTCACTGTGGAGGCCAAGAAATTTGAACCCCTCTAACATGGAAAAGATATAATATATGGGCCAAGAGAAAACTCTTGATTCCTTCTTTAGACACCCGTCCATTCACCCCAAAAATCTAAAACTGCTCATCCTCACTTCAACTGCCAAAATCTGATCTGATTTTCAGAAATATCTCTCTTATTTCTACCCTTGAGATCTTCAAAAACCTCTCGTGGATGCACACTAATGTTTAAAAATAAATTACTGTAGTCATCACTATAATCCTTTGTGCATTAGTATTTTATTTCTGTGCATTAATATTTTATTTATGCACTTTCTATTAGTCTCCAGTTTATTATTTCTTTCTGCGTGCAGGTATGCCTTTAAATTCCATTTTACCTTTATCCTGCACATTACCTTTTATTTCTGCATTTAAAACATTATCTTTATCGACACATTTATCAGCACATTAATCTCATATTTCTTTATGCACTTTATACTTTAATCCTGCACTTTAATTCTCTTTGTTTCTGCCTTTTTACCATTTGTTTTCTGCATTTTACTAGCACTTTAATCCTTTATTTCACACAGAATGCACCAAATTCAGCCATGTTTCCATCATGTCTGTACTGCACCAGATTTTTCCACCTATCTGGGTGCCACATGTCACACTGGCTTAATGGCTTAATGGGTAGTTGTTGACCATGTTTGCCTTAAGCCTTTAAGTCGACTATCAATTTCCTCTTTGTCAAGATCGACACCCATTTGGCAGGCCTCTCCAGAGTGCTGCCACATCACTACCACCTTGTCACCCTGCTATCGCCTGACTGTCTGCACTACCATGTGTCACACTGGCTTAATGGCTTATACCCTAGATCTTGATCATCTTTTCATTAAGCCATTAAGTCAGACGTCAATCTTGTTCACCTATGGAAATGTACACAACATGTAGCCTCCACTGCCACCTCACCTGCCATGTCATCCCTGCAAGCCCTGCCAAAATAAGTTTTTCTTCCTCCTTTATCACTTGCATGGCACACATTTTGAGGCACCTCTTTGATCAAGCACACCTAGAGCCTCCTACTCTCCTCTTCTCTTCACTTCACATTATATGCGTTCTTCCATTTAAACAGTTGAGATTACTACTTTTCCATCAATGTGAGACTAAGTTTTTTGAGATTTTAAAGCTTTTCTACACGGGCTAAAATATTGTTTCCTTTGATCCAGGCATACCACTAAATGATAATATTCCCATGAGCTTACTATCTCTTTACTTCACATTAAACTATGTGCGTTATTGGTTATAAGCCTCAAAGAACTCCAAGTTCCCATCAATGTGGGATAATTTGCAAAACACTTTTAAAGTTTCAACTATCTGTTCATCCAAAATTTAGTTACCTTATAATCCAGTCGAGATAACCATGGAAAAACCAAAGAGAACACATCATCACAAGCTTCTATCTCTTTATTCATCATATATTGTATGCTTTTTACATTATAAATAACTGGGGAATCTCATTTCCAGTCAATGTGGGATCATTTGTTTTAGAACTTTCAGAATGTTACCTTGCATAGGCTCTAGTTATCACCCGTGCAACCTTTCAAATAGTAACATGCTCTTTCTATACTTCCATATTTCCTATGATGCTTTTGTTTTACATCTCCACCTATATTTGCACTATTTTGTTTTTAATGTCTTCTCTTTCATTTTACTATGCGCATTGGTTGGAAATTTTAAAATATGCCCCTTAACTTAGAATGCAGCCCTTTGTGGTGATTAGCATTTGTATGTTCTAAACTCTCAAAGTGCAGCACCTCCATTTGATTTAAAATGATGCACTAGCCTCCTCCCCACCTATGTTGATCTCCTTCGGATTATTGCACAACCTCTCCTCTATTATCCCTATCATATTACATATTGCTTTGTAGTTTAAAATGCTCCATTCAAAAACAACACCTCCATTTAGTTTAATACCTGCCAAGATTACGCAACTTTCTATGCTTTTCACATGCTACCTCCTTTCTAGCTAGTAGCCATGAAACAATATTTTCTTGAGGCTTTTAATAAAATAGTTTGTGTTCCTTGTCTTTTTCTCATCCACCATTGGCACTGGCATTCACAATTATCTCCTGTGCATTGGAAACCTCTGTTCCTGATCTAGCGCAGCAAGACACTTACAACTTCACATTTGAAATGAGAAATTCATTTCCTTCTAAATGTGAGGGACTTCCTTTGACTTCGTTCTTCAGTCACTGGATGAGTCAGAGAGCGGGATATGCAGGGAAGACATTAATGAGTAGTTTGTCGAGTAACACAATCATAGGAATAGAAAAGAAGGGAGTAGGTTGGTTATGCCTAATTGATGGAAGACCAAACTAGTTGATATTTTACTTATGTGTTTCATTAACCCCATTAAATGGGTTCCCTTTTCCTCCCAATAGCAGCGATGGATTCACTCCCAGGAATGAAGAATAAGCAATTGCGAAGGAAAGTCCAGACATTATCTAGCATTAACATTAGCACACTTCAAGCATTATTATTACATACATGCAAACAGGCTGTGGGTGGGAATATAGATTCTATTTTCCTCTTATCCAAATAAAGGTAAGGTGACTAGCTTCTTTCTTTAAAATTTCTCCAACCCAAGCTCACCCACTTTTATCATTTCCCATTTTTCTCATTGGGACAGAAAAGCTTGTTTTACTCTCTAGACATTTAAGGGGTCGATCGCCAACTCCCTGGATTTGAAATAAATTACCATTCCTAAAAATTATTTTAATATTCAAACACCCAATGTAGCCTCTAGTGCAATTTGACCATAAACCATTGAATTAGCAGTCATAGCAAACAATCTTTTATAGCACTGCAAACTGATCATACTAATAGAAACTGGCCTCTGGAACTAGCCTTAAAAACCGATCAGACAATCTCCTAGAAATATGCCATTAGGAACATGTACTTACTCTCAACATGTGAATACAAGCACAAAAAAGATTTGAAAACATGTTCATCTCTGAGAGATACTTATGTTGAATGTTGACAACTTCCTTTATTTTATACAACTGAAAGTTCAAAATTGAAGAACTGGATTTGGATTAGCCCTTCTAAAAATAGAAAACCATATCTTGAGGCTTCGCCACTACACGCAAGAAAAATTTTACATATAGAGAGTATAGATCCATAACCGACATCCCAAAACCACCATTTAATATAATGATTTCATCCTCTGAAAGTGACTATTCTACAATTCTAACTCTGTCAAACAATGACAATCTACACAAATTGCTTTTGGTTTTGTCATTAAGAAGGTATCAAATTATGTCTTGAGGCTAAATCCTTGATGTTGGTAATATATTTGGACACAAATAGTATAGAGAATCAACTTATTTTGTATAATGTTTAGCCGGCACCAAAGTATTAATCCTCAAAGTTGATCCCTCATAAAGAATTATTAGTGTGTAGATTGAAATCTAAATAAATCTCATTTGGCTCTGACTTCATAAACCAATCAGATGAATGCCTCATGATCTGAAACCCTGGGACTTGATTCACTTTCACATAGAGATTTTTTTTTTCCAATTAGCTCATTCTGATCATCAACTGGTCAATCAATATGAATCCTCAAAGTCACTCTCTTACCAACTTTTTGACTTCAAAATAAGTTAAATTTGCATAAACTTGATTTGGAATTGAATGAGAAAACTAATTAGATGGTTTGACACATGTCTGAAAATTTTCATGGTGGAACCTTTTCATGTTTTCAATATAGGGGAGAATTCAATTTTCCATGGCATTCAACCGAGTACACATTTGTGGATCCTAAAAAAAGGGCATTTCAAATTTTGTACTTTCACATTCTGAGAAACTGGATTAATTGTAAACCAAATGGCTTGGGAAAACTCATCATATGAATTGACAAGGATCTAAAAATGGAAATAGATATTCTCTCTCATGTCTTAAACATACTGGAACACTCCTTACATCATAACTATAAACTAAGCATTAGATACCAACCTCTGAAGTTGGTCACTTGACAAGTATAAAAACATACAAAGTGCAGATTTATGTAAACATCTTTAAACAACTACCTCAAAAACACATTCAATATAAACTCTAAAAGTTATCACCCACTATATTTACTCTATGATAGGTTTTACACATGTTCCCTAATCGGTATCTCATACAAATCATCATGTCTCATTTTACTTGCACTCCAATTAGGCTTCTTCAAAGAATTTTTTAGGGGTACTCACCTTGCCTTAGAGAAAATTTTAAATTTGTCACTCCAAATATGTGCCAAATTTGAGAGTACCAATAGTGGCTCTATCTGGGGACACATGCCCCATGTGGTCATGTAGAGAATCTATAATCTCTTGGTGAAGAAGACCTCTCAAAAAACAAACTTCTTCTCAACTTCCCAAAACCGGGTTCCTTATTGAAAACACAAAACACCCAACACACAACTGAAAGCAAAGCGGCTATACAACATGTACAATATCTCAAAATGTCCCTAAAACATCAAACTGAACTCACTGCTCATCCCTATCAAATGCTTGATTCTCATTTCTATGGATCGAAGGTAAATGATACCTATTACTTCTTGCAACATGATCCATCATACTGCCCAATATCTTCAGCATATCAAATAAAAAATAATCAGCATCTTCACTGTCATTAGGTTCTTGGAAATCACCCCAGTACTGAGAATGTTGATCATTCTATAACACAAAGTTGTCACACTCTATACCATCACTGACAAGTTGAAAAGGAAAATATTACAGCTCCTTTACATGGTTGGAATCAAACACATCATGGATGTTAGTTTGCATAAAAGAATCAATCTCAGTCATAAAAACAACTTGCAAACTATCCAAGTAAAAACATGATTGCACAATATTGGATATGCCTTGCTAATCAGAGCCTTTACAAGCATCCTCCAAACTTGAAAATGTATAATCAAGTAATTGCTCATTTACCATTTATAAATCTGAGAAAACATATGCATATTTATCACTCTTTTCAAAGGAACAATCCACATTATGATGTATACAAGAATCATCCATGTCAATCTCATCAAAATTTTGATCCACACCAGCATATGAGTCATCATACTCATCATATTTGACATAATCAAATCTCTCACAATCATATGCATTTCCATCTTGCACATTGCTTGTCTCAAAAGTAGGAGAAATAAAGTCAGCATATTCTTCAAACTTCACACCCATTAACATATCATCATTGTCAAAACAAATATCAACTAGGCATTGCAAAGTAGAATCTACATCAGCTGCATACCTCTTAAAATCAGCAACTAAGAGTTCTGAAATTTTTTCGGTACGCAATTAACATTGGAATTCACTTTCATTTCTTTTAACCTCTCCCTTACTGCTGCAAATATCTTTTCCATTGGGAACAAGGAATACAAATTCTTGGCTCATTCCTTCTTGTGCAAAATAATTATCACTACAACTATCATCCACTTCATAATCATTCTCTTGCTGTCCATAAAACTCTTCCCTAAACTGAGACAAGAAATCTGCCCTACCATGCTGATAATTAAAAAAATACATAAATCCAATGGAAACATCTGCAACTAGAGATTCATCCCTGAATTCTTGACATTTAGTAACTTCACTATCAACATCATAATCAACATTGTGTGCACAACCAGATTCAACATCACTAGCACTTTCAGATTCAGATTCTTCAATAGCATCTATCCTTTTTTTAACCAGTTCCATGCCTTCTTTACAAGATGCAAACCAATTTACTGACTTAGGCATACAAATCTCTAAGAAAAAATGAACATAAGTAGATTCTTGAAGTTCAACACCTTCTAGAAGCTTATCATATGCATTGGAAACCTTTTCATAAAATGCATGTATTTCTTCTTCTTTCCTTTCCCCTACATGTGTTCTCAAGAACACTATGACTTCCTCTTGGATTCTTTGATTAAATAGTGCAATATCCTTTTGGATTTCTCTAAGATCTGTTGAATAAGTTTTAGATCTAGGCAACATATCTCCATTCATTGACATAGCAATCTTCATTGAACTATTTAATCAACAATACACCTTATCTTTCACCCAAGTTTTATCCAACTATGCAATCATTTGTTTCACATAACAACATAACATAATTCTGATTTTGATGAATGAGATTTATAAAATAAGAAGTATGAGAAGCTTTTAAATTCACTTTCCTTTTCTCTAGTGATTTATTCACCTAGTAAGGACCTAAAATTATCTCATTAAAATTTTAGGAATACCTAGGCAAATTCTTTTGCTACTATCCTTCTTTATTTCCTTCTTGTTTGGTCGAGCCACCACTAAATATTTTGAGCATATGCTAAATCCTTGTACCAAGTAACTCCAACTAATCATCACATTTCTTTCATTTAAATGCACACTGGTGTAGAGATCTTTCAGATTTGCAACTCAGTGTTGTGAGAATGAATAAAAAATTAATAGAACAAGGACAAGTTGGGTTTCAAGAAAAGATAGAAGACTTTAATAAATTCAATTGGATTTGACACATTTCTTTCACAAAAAAGACATACAAAGTGTTTTTTCAACAACAAGAACCAGGCTAACAGCTAAGATCTGAAAAAAATTCAGATTTAGAATCATTTATAACTCTTATCCTCAAATGGATATGGCAAAAATGACTGGATTTTAAAAAATAAATAGGCCGGGAGTCTAGCATTATTTATAACAAGATAAAACCAGATATTCTTTCAAAGGTTTTGAAATACTCTTTACATCTCTCCCTAGTAGATTTGCCCTTTTGTTGGCTATTTTTTTATGTTGTGATAACTGGACAACAACATTTTCACTTTGCAACAGATCTTTAAGAGTAGCCAACTCCAAGTAGTTCACAATAGAATGAAAAGGACCAAATAAAAAAGATGCAGATCCATCTTTATACACTTTAGGTTCTGCAAAACTAAGGGGGGGACACCCTTTAACACATTCAAATATTATTCAATAACGCATCAATTAGGCACAAATCTCACAAAGGCTCAACACGACCGAGAGATACTAGGTAACCGACTAATCGCCCATTGAACGTCAACCTTGAAGTGGAGCATGAGATTGGTACAACACCACAAACCACATAAAACATATGACATTTCAAAGTTTATTTTTAATTTGCAGAACATATCCAAGACCGATCTGACATGTATCAACAAGGAATGTACTAATTTCTTATCAGCGCTTTATCCATTGGGCAATACTTCTAGTTCAGGAGTACACTATAGAAACAAACTATTGTCAGAGACTCAAAGCCATAAATACAAATGATATCAGACAAAACACAACTTATAAAATACTCCTATAGAAAATCAGATGAAATTATGTCACATCCACAACATCATTTAATGTGGTCCTAGATTAGAACTAAAGACTAATGGCATCTACATAGATAAATTCTATGCACTGAATTAGAAAATCCAAACTTTTAAAGACAAACACCAAGGAGAGACTTGAACCTGAGAAAATTGTATTAAGTATGATGAATCTTGCCTCTACATCAATTTGAACTACAACATTTACCACTTCAATAATATGCAAAAGATCTGAAAACATCTATTGTATTCTTCATACAATCTAATACAATCTGTCAGCTATATCCCTAATGGAACCAAGAAAAATTGGAAGCTCTTGGAGTTAAACACAACTTAAAACTCACTGTGGAGGAAAAGATATTGGAACCCCTCTAACATGGAAAACACAGAATATATGGGCCAAGAGAAAAGTATTGATTCCTTCTTTAGACACTTGTCCATTCCCCCCAAAAATCTTAAACTGCTCATCCCCACTTCAACTACCAAAATCTGATATGATTTTCATAAATATCTCTCTTGTTTCTACCTTTGAGATCTTCAAAAACCTAACATGGATGCACATTAATGTTTAAAAATAAAATAGTTCAGTCATCATTGTAATCCATTGTGCATTAGTGTTTTATTTCTATGCATTAATATTTTATTTATGCACTTTATATTAGCCTCCACTTTAATATTTCTTTCTACGCACATGCCTACCTTTAAATTCCATGTTACCTTTATCCTACACATTACCTTTTATTTATTCATTTTAAACATTACATTTATTGGCACATTTCTCAGCACATTAATCTCTTATTTCTTTATGCACTTTCTACTTTATTCTTGCACTTTAATTCTCTTTGTTTCTACCTTTTTACCATTTGATTTATGCATTGTACTAGCACTTTAATCCTTTCTTTCACACAGACTGCACCAGATTCAGCCACGTGTCCATCTCTGATTTGTTCTATGAAACCACCTCTCCACTGCACCAAATTTTCCCACTATCTGGGTGCCGCATGTCACATCAGCTTAATGGGTAGATTTTGACCATCTTACCCTTAAGCCTTCAAGTTGACCATTTATTTCCTCTTCCTCTAGATTTGTGCCCATCTGACAGGCCTCTCCAGTGCACTGCCACATCACCACCACCTAGTTGCCCTGTTGTCGCCCGAGTGTCTGCACCACCACGTGTCATGCTGGCTTAATGACTTATACCCCCGATCTTGATCATCTTTTCATTAATCCATTAAGTCGGCCATCGATCTCATTTGCCTCAGGAAACATGCACAATCTATAGCCTCCTCCACCACCTCACCTGCCATGTAATCCTTGCAGGCCCTGTCAAAATTGATATTTATTCCTCTGTCATCACTTTCCTGGCACACATTTTCAGGCACCTCCTTTATCATGTGTTCCCAGAGCCTCCTACTGTTCTCTTTGCTTCACTTTACATTGTATGCATTCTTACATTTAAACATTTGAGATTACCACTTTCCCATCAATCTGGGACTAAGTTTTTTGAGATTTTAAAGCTTTTACTATACGCAAACTAAAATATTGTTCCCTTTGACCCAGACATACCACTGAATGAGTGCGCGCCCATGAGCTTACTAGCTCTTTACTTCGTATTACACTGTGTGCATTATTGGTTATAAACCTCAAAGAACTCCAAGTTCCCATAAATGTGGGATAATATGCAAAGAACTTTTAAAGTTTCAACTATATGTTCATCAAAAATTTAGTTACCTTCTAATCCAGTCAAGATAACCATGGACAACCCCAAGAGCACAAATCACCACAAGCTTCTAGCTCTTTCTTCATCATACATTGTATGCTTTTTAGATTATAAATCATCAGGGAATCCCATTTCAAGTCAATGTGGGATCATTTGTTTTAGAACTTTCAAAATTTTACCTTGTGCAGGTTCTAGTTATCACTCGCACAGCCTTTCAAATAGTAACATGATCTGTCTATACTAATATATTTCCTTCGCTACTTTGGTTTTACATCTCCACCTGTATTTGCACTATTTTGTTTTTAATGTCTTCTCTTTCATATTACTATGTGCATTGGTTGGAATTTTTAAAACCTACCCCTTAACTTGTAGCGCAACCCTTTGTGGTGATTAGCATTTGTATGTTCTAAAATATCAAAGTGCAGCACCTCCATTTGATTTAAAATTATGCGCTAACCTCCTCCCCACCTGTGTTGATCTCCTTTGGAGTACTACACAACCTCTTCTCTATTACACCTGCCATATTACATATTGCTTTGAAGTTTAAAATGCTCCACTCAAACATAACACCTCCATTTAGTTTTATACCTGCCAAGATTGCGCAAGCTTCTATGCTTTGCAAATAGCACCTCCTTTCTAGCTACCAGGAATGAAAAGATAATTGTTTGAGGATTTTAATAAAATTGTTTGAGTGCCTTGTCTTTTTCTCATCCACCATTGGCGCTGGCATTCACAATTATCTCCTACGCATTGCAAACTTTTGTTCATCATCTGGTGCAGCAAGACACTTACAAATTCACATTTGAAATGAGTAATTTGTTTCCTTATGAATGGGAAGGACTTCCTTTGACTTAATTCTTCATTCAATGGATGAGTCAAAGAGCAGGATATGCAGGGAAGACATTATTGAGTAGTCAGTCGAGTAACACAATCATAGGAATAGAAAAGAAGTGATTAGGTTGGTTATGCCTGCTGGATGGAAGCCCGAACCAGTTGATCTCTTACTTATGTGTTTTTTTAACCCTAGTAAATGGGTTCCCTTTCCCTCCCAATAGAAGCTATGGATTCACTCCCATCAATGGAGAACAAGCAGCTACAAAGGAAAGTCCAGACATTATCTAGAATTAACATTAGCACACTTAAATCATTATTATTACATGTGTGCAAATAGGTTGTGGTTGGGAATATAGATTCTACTTTTATCTTATCCAAATAAAGGTAAGGTGACCGGTTTCAGTCTCCAAACTTTCTCCAACCCAAGCTTGCTCACTTTTATCATTTCCTATTTTTCTCATTGGGACAGAAAAGCTTGTTTTTCTCTTTAGATCTTTAAGGGGTTGATCCCCAACTGCTTGGATTTGAAATAAATTACCATTCATAAAACTTATTTTTATCTTCAAACACCCAACGTATCCTCTCATGCAATTTGACCATAAACCCTTGAATTAGCGGTCATATCAAATAATCTTTTACACCCATGCAAACTGATCATACTAATAGCAACTGGCCTCTGGAAGTGGCCTTAGAAACTGATCAGAAAATCTCCTAGAAACATGCCATCAAGAACATGTACTTACTTCCAACATGTGAATACAAGATCAAAATGGATTTGAAAAAAACCTTCTACTATGAGAGATACTTATGTTGAAAGTTGACCACTTTGTTGTTGTTATACAACTGAAAGTTGAAAATTGAAGAACTAGATTTGATTAAGCCCTTCTAAAAATAGAAAACCATATGTATAGGATTCACCACTACATGCGGGAAAATATTTACATATAGAGAGTATAGATCCATAACTGGCATCCCAAAATCACCATTTGATATAATGATGTCATCCTCTGAAAGTGACTATTCTGCAATTCTAACTCTGTCAAACAATGACAATCTACACAAATTGCTTTTGGTTTTGCCCTTGGGAAGGTATCAAATTATGTCTTGAGGCTCAATCCTTGATCTTCGTTATAGATTTGGAAAACAAGAGTATACAGAATCAACTTATTATCTATAATGTTCAGCTGGCACCAAAGTATTACTCCTCAAAGTTGATCCCTCAGAAAGAATCATTATTGTGCAGATTGAAATCTGAATAAATCTCATTTGCATTTGACTTCCTAAACCAATCAAATGAATGACTCATGATCTAAAACCCTGGGACTTGATTCACTTTCACATAGAGAATTTTTTTTTTAATTATCTTATTGTGATCATCAGCTAGTCAATCAATATGAATACTTGAATTTAGTCTCTTACCAACTTTCTGACTTCAAAATCAATAAAATTGCATAAACTTGATTTTGAATTGAATGAGCAAACTAATCAGATGGATTGGCACGTCTAAAAATATTCATAGGGGAACCTTGTCATGATTGAAATATAGGGGAGAATTCAATTTTACATGGCATTGAACCGAGTATACATTTGTGGATCCTCAAAGTAGGGTATTCAGAATTTTGCACTCCTATTATGAGAAACTAAATTAATTGTAAACCAAATGGCTTGGGAAAACTCATCATATGAACTCACAAGGATCTGAAAATGGAAATGGAGATTTTCTCTCATGTCTACAACATACTGAAACACTCCTTACATCATGACTATTAACTGACCATTAGATACCAAGCTATGAAGTGGGTCTCTTGGCAAAGTATGAAAACATACAAAGTGCAGATTTGTGTAAACACCTTTAAACAACTACCTCAAAAACACATTAAATCTGAACTTTGAAAGTTGTGACCCACAATATTTACTCCATGATAGGGTTTTCACCTGTTTCCCAATTAGTATCTCAAACAAATCATCAGGTCTCATTTTACTTGCACTCTAATTAGGCCTCTTCAAAGAGTTTTTTAGAGGTACTCACCTTGCCTTAGAGAAAATTTTAAATTGGTCACTCCAGATTTGTGCCAATTTTGAGAGTACCAATAGGTAGAACCCTACAAACTTACAATACATATTATAGAGAGGGTACTTCATTGGAATATGTATAGAAGATGGAGAGCACAGATGTACTCTTTAATGGTCAACAAAAGAAAATGATATTCCCTTCCTTTTATTTCTCATTTTGAGGGTTCACATTTGAGAGAAGAGGATTCAAAGTGGCACAATTTTTTTTTTTCAAATTTTCACTTTTATGTTGATAGTCACTAGCAGTATGATCACTAAACATAATTGGAACAAAGATTAGAGTGAATGGGAACGCCGCAATTAAATGTCAACATGAAACTATGCCATTGATAGAAAAATTTAAAAACATGGAGTCCTGGGATGAGGTCAAAAAGAGATGGAGAAATACACTGCTGAAAATAATATTTTAATACAAGAATTTTTGTCACAAATTATGACATAGAACAAACAAAAAGGAAAAGTGCAGCACAAGACAGCCTACAATTTCTACCAGTAAGATTCTTAACCATCTACAAAAGCTATTTCAAAACACCTAGTGGTTCAATGTCAAAATGGTAATTGGACTCCAACTAAAATTTCTAATTTTTGGGAAATGAGGAAGAATTTCGGAGAGCCAAAGACCTTTGTAGATCTTTATGAAGTGGATGAGGAAGAAATATTTAGCGATTTGTGGAATGAGGAGCATCCAGCTTGGTGGTACCCTAAATTTTGATAATTTAGAAGTCCCAATCCATTATCAAGAAGCATGTTTCTCCATACTAAAAAATATCAAAGGAAGGAAGCTTTATGACACAAATAAATAGAACTAACTAATCGAAGCCTTTAGAAAATGCTGAAATTTAGACCTGCTACAATGATTATTTTGACAAAGTATAAATATGGTCGAAGTTTAAAAATCTAAAAATGACCCAGTTCGGGAAATCAAATTTCCTATCTCTAGAAGAAATATTAGCTTTTCACAAGGGGTTTTGGATTTTTGACCAATGCCAAATCCAAAAGTTAGGTAGTTAATTTTTAGTTAGTTTATTGTTTTTTCAAAATAATTTGTAATAAGAGTTGTGTCTTTTCACCCTAAAGAGGTGTGAAAGCCACTCAAACACACACACACACACACACACACACACACACACACACACAC
>MU228353.1:542691-665040 GCA_018584345.1 Thuja plicata | reverse complement strand
ACATGTGTAATAGTTTCATTATCATTTTACAATTAGTTCCTCAGATAAACCAATAGAACTTCTTCAAAGTGATAGTTTGATGTGCATGCTTCCTGATTTGATTCATAGTCTATATTTTCAATTGGTTTTCTCATTTTGCATGGTTAAATTCTGTTGATTGAGGCCTTAGTCAATTGGTCTATCATCTGAGAAGTATTACCCTTTTGAAATATCTCTGAATTTGTTTTAGGTTGCATGTACATTCCATAACACCTTTGAAGTGATAAGTTTTCTTGTAAAATTGTCTCTGAGGTTGAACATAAGATTGGAATGATCATGACTCTATTGCCCATCGTAGAATAAGCCACTAGTCTAATCATTATTTGGATTATATTTATTTTGTTCATTATTTATAGTTTTAAGATATCTTATCTATCTATTAATTTCAAATTACATACACATTTATTAAACATTCTTTCAATTACTTAAAGTATTTCAGTTTACAGTTCATGATATATTGCTTTAAGTTAGATTTCTTTCAAGTTCCTTGCCATACTTGAGAGAGAAAGTTGAAGTGTTTCTTATCTACTATAAAAAGCCTTGTAAATTGAAGGATAATTCAAGGTATAGGCCTACCAGCCTTGGTTTTGCAGAGCCAGAATTGCAGGAGTTCCAACCTTTCTTTTTTTGTGACTTGTTAGTTGGCCAAATCACTTGGGTTTCCAAGTATTGGATTGGAAAGTCCATAGGAAATCCAATTTAGCATTTTTGGGCACCAACACAATTGAAGCATATCACAGTGATGATGATTGTCAAGATAATGAGGATGACCAGGATTCTGTGAATCCCACATTCACTGATGTATATTCAATTGCTACTGGAGTCAATGTGTCCACAAAAGAAAATATAGAAACGGGGAAGATATTATAGAAAAAATGGGTTTTTCAGGTTGGGGTGGTCTGGGTCCCATAGGAGAAGGGCCTTGGTATCCAATTTCCACACCCACTCCACCAAAACATGGTGAGGCACCATTAATTGGAGGTTCATCAAAAAATGGTACTACTTAGTCTCATACCCTTGCACCTTCATTTGTTCTAGCTTCAAATCCAGTTCCACCTTTGCCAAGCACTCGGATTCATTCTGAATCAAGTGTCACTCCCACTGGTGGGACTGTTGCTAATAATAACTGAGAGGGGGGGGTGAATCAGTGGCCTCAAAATTTATCCTCAAAAACTTAACCACCAATCTAAAAACCTTAGATTATTATGTCCCTACAAGATGTATGCCATGAAATACTTTATAAATATTAACTATCTGTCGGTTTTCCTTGTTTGTCCTTATTCTCCTTGATTACTGATAAGCAGTATAACTATTTACCAAAACTCAGTAAATAAGAAGACTATACCAATCAATCCAGAATTAACTATGTGACATGTAAAACAGTAAAGTAATAAACCACACACACACAACACATGGATTTTAACGTGGAAACCCTGTTAAGGGAAAAAACCACTGGGACCGGTACCCAAAATTCTCACTCTTCTGAAGTGAGCCCTGTTAGGAGCCAACCCTCTTAAAGGTTACAAACACACTTTTAAGTGCAACCTTGTTAGAGGATTTTATACATAGAGGTTGTCACTTAGTATCAGGCATCTATTTTTTACCATCCTTGAATCAACCTCCTTCTTAGACTGTCAATAGGCTTTAGGAAAATCTTGTTACCATCCTTGAATCAGTCTCCTTCTTAGACTGTCAATAGGTATTGTGCAAGTCTAATGCTAATTTCATGAATAAACATTTTTGGCACTCCTTGGGAGATACCTCAATATATAGAAGATTGTTAAGTCCTACTCTATTAAGAGACTTGATGCTTCAATGGTTAAAATGAAACACTATGACCTGTTCATGATGCAACTTTGAATTGCAGATTTTTAGATTTATTTAAGTACATTACCTCTCTGATCAATGTATCAATTCAATTCTTTTGTGCTCCACACTTTCTTCTATGTGATGTTGTGCTCACTGTTCATCTATGTTTGCAGAATTCTTTAGCTCTCCTTCAGCTTGATTGATCAGGACTTTATGAATTTGTTCTTCATCGGTTTATCTTCAGCATCCTCTTTCCATTCACTCCCCTTAATCCCTTTTCCATGAATGTTATTTGGAAATGAATTAATCTTGTCTCTTATATAGACATGATATTCATTGATTCTTAATTCTTGATTCTTGGCGTGATAAACAATCCAGTCAATCTGATTTAAAGCATAACTCCTGATTTATCTCATAGAAATCTTCTTGCCAACTGTACAAATCATCTTTAAATCACTCACTTAAATCTGGTCAAATAAAAAAATGAAAACAACCAATTAACTCTTTCTTTTAGCTCTGCCAGCTAGATATTTTGTCATTTTCTAAACTTTCTATTCTATCGATCAACTCTGCAGTTTGTCGTCGGTGACAACTGAGAGTTCCATCTATGAGACTCTAGTTAGCTTCCTCATCTCCGTCTGTTAGGCATCATTGGAATTTTACTCATAAAAAAACCTTGACTTTTCTCGTTGGGCAACCTTCTGACTTTTCTCATTAGCCACTATGTGGTTCTGCTTCATCGGGCAACACTATTCTTCTGGTTGTCGGGTATCACTGTGACTTGTCATATTTTCTATGTCAATCGGTGTGCACTCTGTTGGTGTTGTTTGTCACTTAGTGAATACATGACTTTTATGCATTACTAGAAGTATAACCTTGGTTCCTTTGGTTCCTTGAAGTCTTTAGCATTTTGTACATGACCGTACAGATGATATCAAGTTGACATCAATGAAAATACAATCATTAACTACTTTAATGACTTGCATTATCTTCAACTTAACATTATCAAACATTCAATCAGTTACATGTCATCAATCTATCCCTTTGGAATTGATGGAAACATACTATATTATCACACTATACTATTTCTAATACTATATGAAATACAATAGTTGAGATTCATCAAACTACCAATCATTTTGTTTTGATAACCGATAAAAATGTCTAACCACTGGTAAGCTCTGTTTTATCTTAGATTTGACTCTTGCAGCTTTCTGTATTTCTTCTTCTGATGTGTTGTGTCCTCTCCTTGTGTCAATATCTCTCCCTTGACTGTTCTTTTCTTTTGATGTCTTTTTCTCTTGTTAGCAACTCTCCCTTTGTATAATCTCTCTCCCTATGGATATGATCTCTCCCTATTGGAGTAATCTGATAATGGATAATCTCTCTTCTTTTTCTGAAGATTGTGATAATATGGATAATCTCTCTCCCTTTGAAAACAATGCCAAACAAATAGATATCTGACATTTATGTCAAGTGATATTTTCTTTCCATCCATGATATATTCCTTGATTTTCCCTTATCCATCAACATTACATCAATATGATCTGGTGCTTGGTTCTAATATATACCTATTGTATATAGATTTAGCTTTGAATTTCATCTTTTTGCTTGCATCAACATGAATGATATTCTGATAATATGTAGGCTAATGTAGCCTTCAGTCATTTTACTAACTGGTAGACAAGGGTTTGACCCCTAGTCTCTTTCTCAAGTACTCAAAAGTATCCTAGGGCAGTGGCTTGGTGAAGATATCGACCAATTATTCTTTTGATTGCACGTACTTAAGTATCACCTCCTTTTCTTGAACTTGTTCTCTCAAATAATGATACTTGATGGCAATATGTTTAGTCTTTGCATGCATGACTGGATTCTTGGAAATGTTTATTGTACTATTGTTATCATAATAGATAATCACTGGTTCTAGGATCTTCATATGCATACCTTCCAGTAACTGTTTGATCCATGCAATATTTGAGAAATTTGCAGTAGCAACAACATACTCTGCTTCTATAGTAGACTGAGAGATGCATCCTTACTTCTTGCTAATCTATGTGACAAGTCTGTCACCCATGAAGAATGCTCATCCAGTTGTGCTCTTCCGGTTATCAAGATTTCTAGCCCAATCAGTGTCGGTAAACACCTTAAGTTAAAATTTTCCTTCTCTTCTATACCATAAGCCATATTCCTTGGTGTTCTTCAGATATCTTAAGATTCTTTTCACAACAGTCATATATGATTCCCTGTGGTTAGCAGAAAATCTAGCAACAATTCCTATTGCATGTGCAATATCTGGTCTGGTATGTACAATATACATGAGTTTAAACCTATCATTGATCTATACAAAGTCTGATTTACCTCTGGTGTCTTGTCCTCTTTTGTCAATTTACACCTAGTAGCCATCAGTGTTCCAACTGGTTTGGAATCTTCCATCTTGAATATTTTCAGGACCTCTTTAATGTATTTGGACTGTATAATGAAAATACCTTCACATTGTTGCATAATCTGTAGACCAAGAAAGAACTTGATCTCTCTGAACATAGACATCTCAAATTATTTTCTCATCTATTTAGAAAATGATTTTCATAGCATATCATTGCCTCCAAATATTATGTCATCAATAAATATTTCAGCAATCAAAGTGTTAGCATCAATATATTCCTTCAAATAAATATTACTGTTTTCATTAGTCCTTACAAATCCAATACTTATTAGATAGGAATCAAGTTATTCATACTAGGCTCTAGGATCTTATCTCAATCCATACAAGGCTTTATGAAGTTTACATACCATGTTTCTCTTGTCTAGATCTACAAACCCTTCTAGTTGTTCAATGTATACCTCTTCTTCAAGTATTCCATTTAGGAATGCTGACTTGACATCCATCTGGTATACCTTGAATCCTTTTAATGCAGCATAAGAAAGTAGTATTCTTATGCCTTCTAGCCTAGCAATGGGTGCAAAGGTCTCTGCATAGTCTATACCTTCCTCTTGTGCATACCCCTTGCATACTAGTCTTGCGTTGTTTCTTGTGAGTTCTCCATTCTCATTCAGCTTATTCCTGAATATCTATTTAGTACCGATGACATTCTTGTAATCCAGTCTTGGTACAAGTGACCATGTCTTGTTTTTCTCAATCTACTCAATCTCATCATTCATAGAACTTATCCAATCTTCATTATCAAGTGCAGCATTGACAAATTTTGACTCATACTCACAAATTAAACAACTTGAGTTTAAAGACTTACTTCTTGTTCTTGTACTAGCTTTCTTATCTCCTATGATCTAGATCTCTGGATGGTTCCTTCTTATGTATTTGGAAAGTATAGGTATAGCTATTTGTGTATCAACTTGATCATCATTTTGATCTTTATTCTGTTCTTCATCACCTTGCACATTATTTTGATCATCATCCCGACCGTCGGTAATTGCAGCCTGACCATCAGTTGCAACATTATGTTGTTCTGGAATTAAGCACTATTGCTCAGGTAGAGTGTTAGGTTCTTCATAGTATACCAACTTTTTGTATTCCTCTAGTTATTTTGTGTTTTCCAGTTCATTCTTTTCTACAAATTCATCTATCTTTACATTTGCACTTTCAATAATTTTGTTAGAAACCTTGATAAGACATTTATAAGCTTGCTCTTGGTGGAATACCCTAGAAAGATAACTTCATCAATTTTGGCATCAATATTTCCATTTCTATCATCCTTTAAGCTATAACATTGACTACCAAAGATTTTGAAGTAACTTACATTGGGTGTTTTACCATACCATAGCTCATAGGGTGTCTTCTTTGTGTCCTTCTTCAATTGTACTCTATTTAATGTGTAGACAGCAGTACTGATAGCTTCCCTCTAGAATATTTAGGTGATGCCTTTCTCTATCATCAGTGTTCTCACACAATCAACTATGGATTTGTTCCTTCTCTCAGAAATCCCATTCTACTGTAGTGTTCTTGGTGTAGAGACCTATGTTTTTATACCATGCTCATTACAAAAATTAGTGAATTCATCTGATATAAACTCACCTCCTCTATCTAATCTTAAATATTTTAGATCCTTACCAATTTTTTTTTCTACCATATCCTTATACCATATAAACATCTTGAATTCTTTAGATTTATCTTTTACAAACATAACTGTCATCATTCTAGAGTAATCATCAACAAAGAGAATAAAATATCTATCTCCATAATAACTCTTTGTCCTCATTGGTCCACATAGATCAGTATGGACTAATTCTAGAATATCATCAGATGTATGGGTTTTAATTTTGAAAATAGACTTTGTCATTTTACCTTTTTGACAATTCTTGCACATGATGTTGTCAGGCTTTGACATCGTCGGTAAGCCTCTTATATTTCTCCTTCTGCTTATTTTCATCATGTTGTCAAAATTCACATGACACAATCTTTTGTGCCACAACCATATGTCTTCATTTTTGGCCATTAAACAAGTGGTGTTAGTATCATTCAAATAGAATAAGTTATCTTTTGTCTTTTCACCGGTACCAATCAAACTTCCTGATTCATTGAAGATCGTTGCCTTCTTATTCTAAAATGCTACTCTCTGACCTGAATTATTTAGTTGAGAAAAACTCATTAGATTATAATTCAATCCTTTTACCCAATAAGCATTTTCACATTTAATCAAGTTGTTCAACATTATAGTTCCTTTACCTTCAATTGGAAAAGGTGTATCATTAACCATTCTTACTATACCACCATTATAATACTCAAAAGTGTTAAACTTTTCTTTGTCACCGGTAATGTGGTGAGTGCAGAAACTATCTATAATCTAGATTTCATTCTTGCTAACCTTAGATATGAGTGCAGTTTCTACATACCTTTCATCTTCATCTGAATCATCTTTCACAGCCACAAATACCATCTCGATGTCATCATCAGGTTCAGTGTCAGTATCTTCATCTTTGCAAGCAGAAAGTTAACTGGATTTCTTTCCTTTGTCCTTGTAGTCTTGGGTATCTCTTCTTTCTAATTTTCGGTAACTTCTGTGATCTTTGTTATCACCTCTGTTAGATTTCCTCTCAAAATTTTTGTCATTACCTCTATCATCTTTTCTGTTAGGATATCTTGCAGCAAAGTGTCCAATCTCTTTCCAATTAAAGCATACAAGTGGTAACTTGCCTTTGTATTTACCTTTGCCCCTCTACACTCTTCTAGCCATAACTTCTTTTGTTTCATCTAGATCTTCTTCTTCACTTTCACTTTCAGTATCTCTTCTAGATGTGTGGCTATGACTTGATTTTCTTATCTTGATAGAAGACTTAAATGTAAACTCTAAGTTTGGTAAGACACTATTATCAAAGTTATTCATCTCAAATGAAATCAGTCTACCAATTAAACTATCAAGAGTAACTGTATTGTTTGCTACTGCTCTCATTTCTTGAATAGTAGAAACTCTAATAGCATATATAGGCAGTAAGGTTCTTAATATTTTACTTACCATTGTCTCCTCTTCAAGTGTACCTCCAACTCCTCATGTAGCATTGACTACTTCTTTTATTCTTGTGTTGTACTGTGTGATATTTTCTCCTTCTTTCATTTTGAGATCATCAAATTTTCCTCTAAGACTTTTTGCCTTGGCTCTCAGGACATTTGTATCACCTCCATGTACAAGCTTCAGTTTGTCCCACATTTTCTTTGTCATTTTGCAATCCTTGACATCCTCAAATTTAGTATCAGAGAGTGAGGAAGAAAGCTCTATAACCATGTAGTTGTGCTCATGATTTTCCCTCAATTGATCTACTGTTAATGACCCTATGGGAAACACATATTTAGTATATAGGAATTGAGTAACATCATTGCCAATACCTGATAAGTGGAGTCTTATCCTATTTTTCCATGAAGCAAAGTTGTCTTTGCTCAACTTAGGCACATCTTGTTTGTTCATCTTGTGATCTTTGACTTAGGTCTTAAAACCTTCCTTTCTAATCACACAAACTCTGATACCAATTGTTAGTAATAACTGAGAGGGGGGGTGAATCAGTGGCCTCAAAATTTATCCTCAAAAACTTAACCACCAATCTATAAATCTCAGATTATTATATCCCTACAAGATGCATGCCATAGAATACTTTTTAAATATTAATTGTCTATCGGTTTTCCTTGTCTATCATTATTCTCCTTGATTACCAATAAGCAGTGTAACTATTTACCGAAACTCGGTAAATAAGAAGAGTATACGAATCAATCCAAACTTAACTACGCAAGATGTAAAATAGTAAAGTAATAAACCACACATACATAACACATGGATTTTAATGTGGAAACCCTGTTAAGGGAAAAAAATACTAGGACTGGTACCCCAAATTTTCACTCTTCTAAAGTGAGCCCTAATAGGAGCCAAACTTGTTAAAGGTTACAAACACACTGTTAAGTGCGACCTTGTTAGAGAATTTTATACATAGAGGTTATCACTTAGTATCGAGCATCTATTTGCTACAATCCTTGAATCAGCCTCCTTCTTAGACTGTCAATAGGCTTTAGGCAAATCTTGCTACCATCCTTGAATCAGCCTCCTTCTTAGACTGTCAATAGGTATTGGAAAATTCTAATGCTACTTTCATGAATCAACCTTTTTGGAACTCCTTGGGAGATACCTCAATATATAGAAGACTGTTAAGTCTTTCTCTATTAAGAGACTTGATGCTTCAATGGTTAAACTGAAACACTATGACCTGTTCATGATGCAACTTTGAATTGTAGATTTTCAGATCTATTTAAGTATATTACCTCTCTGATCAATGTATCAATTCAATTCTTTTGTGCTCCAAACTTTCTGCTCTGTAATGCTATGCTCACTGTCTGTCGGTGTCTGTAGAATTCCTTAGCTCTCCTTTATCTTGATTGATCAAGACTATATGAAGTTGTTCTTCATCAGTTTCTCTTCAGAATCCTCTTTCCATTCACTCCCCTTAATCCCTTTTCTATGAATTTCATTTGGAAATGAATTAATCTTGTCTCTTATATAGACATGATATTCATTGATTCTTGATTCTTGGTTCTTGGTGTGATAAACAATCTAGCCAATTTGATTTAAAGCATAATTCCTGATTTGTCTCGTAGAAATCTTCTTGCCAACTATACAAATCATCTTTAAATCAATCACTTAACTCTGGTCGAATAAAACAATGAAAACAACCAATTAAGTCTTTCTTTTAGCTCTGCCAGCTAGATATTTTGTCATTTTTTTAACTTTCTATTCTTTTGGTCAACTCTGTAGTTAGTCATCGGTGAAAATTGACAATTCCATTGGTGAGACTCCAGTTAGCTTTGTGATCTCCATCTGTTGGGCATCATTGGAATTTTACTGGTTGGGAAACCTTGATTTTTCTTATCGGGCAACCTTCTGACTTTTCTCATTGGGCGCTCTATGGTTCTGCTTCATCGGGAAACACTATTCTTCTGGTCATCGAGTATCACTTTGACTTGTCATCTTTGCTCTGTCTGTTAGTGTGCACTCCATCGGTGTTGTTTGTCACTTAGTGAATACATGAGTTTTATGCATTTCTAGAAGTATAACCTTGGTTCCTTTGGTTCTCTGAAGTCTTTGGCATTTTTTACATGACCATACATATGATATCAAGTTGACATCAATGACAATACAATCATTAATTTATTTAATGACTTGCATTATCTTCAACTTAACATTAGCAAACATTCAATTAGTTACATGTCATCAGATGCATGGGTAGTACTAGTGGTATGAAAAGGAAATTAGCACTAGACATAAAATCAATGGATCTAGGAGATCAAGGCAATGTAAAGAAGAAAAATGTTATGACAACAATGCCAATCATGTCTGTGATTGTGAGTCCAGCAATTGCCACACCTTCAGGACATAACCCTCCGAACTGTCCAAAAACTCCACTTGTAATGGGTCAGGGTGTTACTGTTACTAATCCTCATGGTGCTATTATTAGAACCACATGTAGAAGCTCATACATCAATGAAAGTTCTATTTCACCTTTAAAATATTCAATTGTGTGAGAAAACCCTAATTTTCATTTCAATGATTTTATAACTAACTTTGAACAAAAAAAACAAGAATAGACAAAATACTAAGACATTAAAGAGGGATGTAGTTGCTGCAGCTTGTGATGTAGAACCTACATCAAATAGGTTATTTCCCAATTATGACCCAAACAAAGAAATGATGAAGTTCATGGTTGTTACGCCCCTAGCTAGAGATAACAATCTACTGGAGAGTCAGATAGATCCATTTGAATTTCAAGTTAGCACCCTCTAGATAGATTTATCCAAAATTCAAAATGTGGACAAGATAAATGTGTCAAAAATGACCAACCAAGTGGTCTACAATTCAGTGATGAAGTTGGAGAGAGAGAGAAATGAAAGATTCATGGAAGAATAGAAAAGTTACAAGAAGACCTAGCAAATGAAAAGGAAAAGGAGAAAGCAACAGATAACCTGTGCAAAGAATTACAGAAAAGGATTAAAATAATCATCCTCTAAAGAAGCAATTAGACAGCAAGAACATATGGATGTAGAATGGAAAATTGTGAGGGAAAAATTGGAAGAGAGCAATAAAAATCTTGAGGATGAAAAATATTTTTCATTAAGTTTATACAAAAGCGTGGAGAGTACGGAACATGTAAACAATAACTTAAAGAAAGAATTGGAGAATGAGAGGGTAAAAGAAAAAAAAGTGGGAAGAGAAATAAAACTAGTGGGAAGAGGAAGCATAGAAAATAAAAATAATAGAGTGAACAACAGTTGTCATCTTATTGAGAGAAGAGCTAAAGAAGGCAAATAATACAATTAAAACTTACGAAAAATAGCTTGAATGACCAAGTGAAAAATAGAGTCAAGCAAATAGAAAAAGACATTTGGAGGAAAATAAAGGTGACTAGTGATAGGTTGTGTGATTGGCTTGAATTGAATGATAGTCTTAGAGATGTTTTTGGGAAGCTCAAAAAGCACATTAAGTAGAACAAAAAAATTTGTCAGAGAGAGAAAACTAAAAAACTTATTTTGCATCAAATCAACACAACCAATGACAGGAATTTGGCAAGCAAGGGAATTCATGACCGTGTTCGTGCATCAATAAACACAAACTCTATCTTTCAAAAATGTCAGAAACTAAAAGAAGTAGAGGAAAATATTTCCTTATTTGAGAGAAATCTCACCAAGATGAATCAAACAACAACTGAAATGATAGGTCTTGGTTTGCCAAGTCTTGGTCCTAGTAACTCATTAACGAATTTCATTAGAAGAGAAGCTTACAAAAAAAGTTAGAGGACAAAATGAGGACTGATTGAGGCAAGATTCCTCAGGATACAACTCATGAAGGCATTGTAAAGTACATCAAAATATTGACAAATTTGAGTGCATTATTGGAAGGATCTATTCTTTTAAGTCACTCTAACAAGTATGGATGGCTGACAAGGTTGGAGGTCATTTACTATAAGTTGACAAATATTTACCTTCTAAACAATGCAAATTGGAGCATACTAAAAAAACTGGTAGAATAATCTCATCAATCATAGTATGTGAAAGTACTTTCAGTTTCAATCATCTCTATATTATTTTTCTAATGGATTGAATTGAGTTAAAAGTAATGATTCTTAACTTTGTTTTTTTTAACAGGATCAATGTAGCAAATGCTATAATTCTATTGCTAATTTACTAAATTGGCCTATCAAATTCAGAAATGTACAGTTGTAGTGATGTTGTACTGGTGTTGACTCTTACTGATTTTGATTTTGAGACTTCACTTTAGGAAAATTGACCTGAAGCTATTTTTTCTCCCTTGTTTCTATAAAGGGAATTAATGGTCATTTGCTAGAGGTAATGAAATTGAAATTGGGTATTCACTCTTGAGTCATAATTCATTGTCAATTCAATTTTGCAAATAGAATCACACAAAGTTGTGTTCTTACTACTATTAATGAATGAATTTTTACATTGTGTCATATTTGTAAATAAATTAATGAGAATATCTATTTCTAATCTAATTTTATCATATGAATCGCTATGTTTTCCAAAAAAATATAAAAATAAATCTTTAAGAATTGTAACATATGAGCCGAATAATGTAAATGAAAACCATTATTAATTGTAGAATTGATGACATTATCAACCACATTCATGTTTTTTACATTAGAATATGATATTATGCATGATTGATTATGAGATACATAAACTAACAGTAGACTACAAATTTTTTTTAATAAATACCTAGGACTTGCTACTTCTACAAAGGTTCAAGTTGCCACATCATATCATTATCGGGATCCTTGGATTCATCACCATCAACTTCATACCTTCCTTGGTTCTTTGATTTGTTTTCTTCACTCTACATACCTCCACTTAACTAAAGTTCAATGCTAGTAGTACCAATACCATTATATGAGTCAATGTTAGTCACATAATTGTCTCTAGGACTCCCACTTTGGTTTGAAATATTGTCTAGCCCTCTTCTCTGACATTTCTTCCTCCAAAATTTTAGTGCCCTATTGTAAGGAAAATGATTGACTTCATACCTGGATGTATAAAGTGTCAAGAAATTTTCCAAATTATTGTCTAGTTTATTTCTTAGCTTTGACCTTAGGAACCCAAAAGCACTAAAAACTCTCTCATCCTCCACCGACCCCAATATCATGGTTAGACATAAATCAACAAGCTTGAAAAATTATGATACTGAATCAATCAACATTTCTCTCTTAGCTAGATTTTTCCAAATCCTTGTTGTCGATCCATCTTCGTGGGGGTTCCGTATAATATTATATTTTTCCCTCATTGTCTATCAAAATTGGCCCAATTTCTCTCTTAAATGAGATTCATCTGAAACTCCATTTAGAGTTACTCCATTTAACTCTTTTGTTTTGCAAAAATGATCTATCAAAGTTAGTAGCTTAGCTTGATAATCTTTTGAGTTGTTGATACTCCAATATCAAGGAAACACAATAGTCATGGATTCAATTAGTTTGACTGGAGAGAATCTTTCTCTAATCTCTGAGGAAAGATCATAGGAAACATGCTTCATAGAAATGGTTATAGACTCAATGATCTTGTTAAATTCTTCCCTTTAACACTTGATATTTGCTTCATGTGGTTCTTTCCTGGCTCCTCAAACTTGACCCTCACAAAGTATTACATTGTTATCTTAACTCCGCGTACTTATGCAAATAACTCCTTGTTTGCACCGATCTTTAAAACATTGTCAGGATTGTCCAAATCTATGATTTTAAGCCAGTTGGAAAATTTTACATCATCACATGATCCATAGAGATTATTGAGCATCATGCATATCAATTTATGAAGCAGGGCATATTATGCAATATAGATTTCTCTTTCCTAGGCCTTTTTCATTATATTTCTCATTTCCTCCAATACAAAGAGAAGACCTTCTAATGCTAAGAGTGTCTCTACACTACTTAACCTTCGTAGCAGCTCAAGAAATTTGGGTAGCCTTGCTTCTTTATGACTTGAGTTCATTAGACCAAGAAACAATTGATATTCTGAAAACACTTGATGCGCTAATCCATCCAAAGAGATCTATCTAGTATCATTATACATTAGAAGCTTCTTCTTGTCAGTTAGTCCTTCGAAAAAGTGATGAAATTCCCTCAATAATTTTAGACTTCAAAATAAGTATTGGTAGAGCTCTTTGATTAAAACTTTAAATTTTGGTATTGGAGCGTGCTTGCTGACAACTCCAAAAGCTAGATTCATTTTGTGGGCCATGCAGTGAATGGGAGTAACGTAGAGTGCACAAGAACATTGTATCTTTCTGCAAAGACCACCCCTATGGGATTGCATTATTGACACTCTATCTGCTCCAACACACACCAACTTATTGGAAATTGTCATGTCATTTATACCTCCATGTTCAATTAGAGAACTCTTTACTAGTTCAAATAAATTTTTCACTACCGCATTATCCTTCATTTTAGAAACCGTTAGTAAATGAGGTTGGCAGACAAAATTGTGTACAATATAAACATGCATGCATACCCACGAAGTATTATCTACTATTGTAACCTCGTCTAAAGACAATGCAATAAAATTTGACTCTTTAATTTTTTCCTTTAGATCCTCTTTTTCAACCTCGACAAGACAACTTGCCCATTCCCATCTACTATTTACTAACCAATGATTGTTAGGATAGTTACAAACTTTCATAAAGTGTAATAAAGTACTCAATGATGGGTAGTCTTTCTTAGGATACCATATGCTAATATTAAAGACAACACTTAACTCAACAACTTTTCTCATTAGTTCTACTTCACATGCTTTTCTAGAACAAGCTTCAATAAAGCCTTTAACTTGAGAAGGCTTTGCCTATATATTATACTAAAATTCATATAATTCTGCATTCCTAACATGTAGAGATTCCTCCTTTTTTCCATCTTATCACTAATTTTTCAACTCCATCTATGGTTTTATTTTTGTAAAGTTTACCCATATGCTTCTCTATGATGTCAATTTTTAATTGCAACCTCTTTTCCTTATTATTTATCTTGGTGCAAATCTTGCATCTGCACTATACCGGAGGCTAACCTTCAATTGGATTTTCCACTGGTTCAATGAATGGATACTTTGACACCCATTCTATTTGAAAATTCCTCGACATTTCCCACTTCCTATCATTTTTTGATTCCTTATCTTCCTTTGAATTGTATTTTCTTTTACTTTTCCCTGCACCATCATCATCTCTAAAATTATCAGTCTCATCCAAGTCAATTATATCATTATGGCTACTCTAGGTATTTAACTTAAAATATTCTTCAAGTTCATCATGCTCTGAGATATCAGGTTTTCCTACTTCTTCAATATGTCGTGTAGTTTCAGGTTGTGAATCTTGAAAATCTACTTGTGATGAATCAAATTCCGAATTTTGGACATAAACATTTCCAACACCATGACCAAAGTATGATGATAAGGTTCTGCATTTTTCTAACCTCTCTTGGCTTTCTCCACTTAGAGGAGTCTTACCCTTATTCTTTTTCAACATCTCAATTCTCCAATGACTTCCAGTGTAAAAAAAATGTTAAATTGTTGAAGAAGTGACTATAGACTATAATATATATAAATATGATTCATTGGCCCTAAAATCATGTATGAGGTCTCCCTAGTCACCACTTTTTGCTAACTAGTTACCACTAAATAATAATGAACTCAAAATTACACAATCACAGAATAAGTATCACTTATCTTTGCCTAAAATTCAATTGTAGTTGCGACTTGCCAATGCAGTATGTAGTTGCACTCAATAGTTTGAAACTTTTCTATCAATCAAATAGACATATTAGAATTTTTTTATAATAATCCTTATTTGGCGAATTCAGCGGGAGGTATTAGGTACACAAATATTTGGCGAAGCCCACGTAATTATAACACGTCTTTTGTTATTTCTGAGATGATTATGGATCGTCCAATACCTTCGTATGATTAATAAAGTTGGTGAAATTGCATCGGTTTGAAACATGCATCTGCAAAATGCCAGACGAGTTTGGGGCTGCCTATAAATACATATGTATAAAACTATTGGCAAATATAGACTGTCGATTTGGGGTCGCTTAGAAATTATAGGCAAATTTTTAAAATTTACCAGGACCAAAAATTATATTCCATTGAGGATAATGTGTAAGAAATGGAGAAAATTAAATAAACTGATGGGCGATGGGCCTGGGCATTGGACCCAATATTAATAAATTTCAGGCGATAGGGTCAATCCAATATATGCAAAATATTCACCAATTCCTGGGTCACCGACATGCAACATTCGCCAAATGGTAAATAATCACCACTAAAGTTTTCGATGATCAGGAGTGTACAAGGTTAATGAATGAATTTGTATCATATGAAAAGAAGTTAGAAAATATGAGAATAATACTTTGGATGACATGCTAAGGAAAAAAAGAAGAACTAATGATCTATTTGGAATTTGTTTTGAACTTGGACAATGCTCTAGCGAAAAGAAAGATAAATCTTTATTTGAGATATTCAAATCTGAAAGTAAGGACATAGAACAGCATACTACCACTTCAAATCCAGGTAAAAATGAATATTTTAATCAGATTTCTATTGGTAAAAATCAGGTTATATCAAGAATTTCATTGATGGGTAAAATATCTTCAAACGGGTTCACTTCTTTCTTTGATGGGTAATGTTTCATGTGTCATCAATATGGACATAGAATAAGTGATTGCAAATATAAGTCAATGAGATTTTCAAAGTTTCATTTTGGTTATTAATTTCCTAAAATGAATGGTCTAAGATGTTACCAATGCAATCTCTTTGGTCATGTTATGAGGAATTGCAAAACTAAGTCATTTCAGAATGATCAATCTTATACTAGTCTACAAGTTGATAAAGAATTTGATAATAAAGTGACTAAGATATGAAGGTCTAATATTAATAAGTCTATGATTTTTAAAATTACTTTAAATTCTGAAGAAAAGGACTTGTGGATAATTGATAAAGGTTGTTCTAGACACATGTCAGGTGATAAAACAATTTTTGACAAATTGATTTACTACAAAGGTGGCAATGTGAGTTTTCATGATGATTCATCAAGCCAAATTAAAGGTTTGGATCTTTGATGCTTAGTGATAAAATTTATATTCATTATGTGTATTACGTTAATGGATTGAAGTACAATATTCTAAGTAATATTCAAATTTGTGATAATGGATATGAAGTTGTGTTTGATGATCATGGTTGTCAAATCAAATAAAAATCCGAACAGTTGGTTGCATCAGGTAAAAGACCTAAAGGGAATATACACAACATAAAAGATATCACAAATACTAAAAATCATGAAGATGTAATTGTGTATGTGTAGGATCATGGTATACCAAGCTATGGCCTTAAGTGGCAATGAAAAATTAGAAAATCAGGTTTACTCAATTTGACGTAAAAAGTTGAACATCTTATCAACCTTATGTAAAAAATTTGTATGAACATAATCTGTAGGAAATTGAATTAGTTTCTAAACTACTAGTGCTTGATGAAAAAAAAAAATCTAATTGTTCAATATTTTAGATTTCAATGCAGTAGTACAAAAATTTTAGGAAAAAAAATAAAAAGTATGTGTATGTCTGACCACCTTAATCAAAATTGAATTATGATATATTTTCACAAGATTCTAGATATAAGTAGTAGACTCATGTTTGGATGTGACACATATTTTTGTGTAATTTTTTACTAAATAAATAATTAATTATGAATTTTCTGCTACAACTTATTCAAAATAAAAAACTCTTGTGTCTAACCACCTTAACTAATTCTAAACTTTACAAAATTGCAAAAAAAAAATCTTATTGTAGGCGAAGCATAGAATGTGACGCATGTTTCGCACTTCAAAAAGGTTAAACTATTTGAAAGTTATAGTTGTTTTTCAATTATTTTGTCAATTAGGTCTTTAGAGATAACAAAATTAGAAAATTAGTAATAATTACTTACTGAATTCGAATTCTGACAGTAATTATATTGATGGAAAGTTGATAATGTCTTTAAGAAACCTTTTTTGTTTCATCAATTTCAGGTAAAAAAAGGTCATCAACTACATGGTCAAAGTTGGGAGATCAGAGAAAATATGGTGAACATGTCATTTGGGTTGACCATCCACGTTTGGCATTGCAAAGCCAAAACCCAAAGCAAAAACCAAGCCTAATCATATATCCGATAAATTGGATATCCAATAACTCCCGCCAAAATTCAACATTTTGATTTCAACACTCTTTTCAACTTAATGATTTAAGGTTTTTTTCAATTTTATGATTTTATAATTTTAGGTTATATATTATAAATTTCATTTTTTAATATTAATATTAGATGGTAATAACATTAGAATTATATAATTATTTAAATATTTGTATTGTATTATATACATTAGTATTATATTATTATTATTTATTTCTCTACTGTATAATAGTATAATATTAGTATTAATTATTTATTAATATTTATATTATAACAATAATACCTAGAGAGAGAGAGAGCTATTAATATTAATATTAATATTGTTAAAATAAAATAGTAATGAAAAGTAAAATTAAGGTTCAAAATAGGATGAAAATGAAAAGGTTGAAGCCAAATTTGGGCGGGATATATCAGATATCTAATAATATCTGATGTCTGATAATATCTGATATCTGATGTTAACTGATATCTGATATGTTTTACTGGGGTCCAAAAGCAAAAATTGATTCTCTGGGTCCTGTCTGAGAAACACATTTTTCTGTAGAGAATATCATGTGAAATCACTTGTGAAAGACAAAAACACACTTTTTCACCCTTTTTGTTGGAATCTCTATATTATCAAAGGTTTTTGCATCACCTTTTTGGTCTCACCATTGGGAGTAGTGGTCGTCGAAAGCATAAACGGAAGAGGAAGCTCACAAATGAAGAAATTGAAGTGTATAGAGAAATGGATAGGTTTTCCAATCGGAAAAAGAGACAAGGTATGTTAAATATTAATGAAGATGTGGGCATAGGCTCACTCTTTAATGCAATTTCAAGTGAAGAAGAACATGAATTTGAAATTATTTATGACAATAATATTGAAAATGAGAATGTAGGGATTGAAGATGAAAATGTAGGTTTTGAAAATGAACATGTAGATGTGGACAATGGAAGTGTGGACATTGACAATCACAATCCACTGATCGAATATGAGGGGATTGACAATGATAATGGTGCACAAGAACCAAATTAGTGTTACACATCTCCAAATTATATGAGAAATGAAGTCCCTTGTGAAGAAGAAATACAAACTTCAAATTTGAGACCTTCAAGAACAATAAAATGGTTACTTGAAATTGATGAGAAGATAATGAGCAATTTCGATGACAAGTGATCAAAAAGAACCGTTCAATTGTGGGTTTCAAAAAAATTTGATAATATTTTTAGCCACAAGACATTGGTTGAGCAATTTCAATTGTTTGTGCAATTGTTAAAGATGTAGAAAATGAGGCCTATTATAGTCAAATTGAAGATTAGTGTGAACAAGAAAAAGGAGAGGAATGCTATTATTATGAGAAATCATTTTAGTGCTCTCAATTCCATTGGGAAGACTACCAAGGAAAAATACAAGAGAGCCTCTAGGAGGTTTATTACAACCTCCTTAGTAAGTCATCATTTGAGAAGGCTTGTTTGATGAGACAAACTTGTGTTGACTTGAACCTAAATCCTAAAACTTTGGATAGAGCACTTGCAAGAAGAGCAAGACTTGATGATCCTCTTCAAAATGATACATGGGCTTATGGTGGGAGACTTCCACATTGTGATAAGAATATTACTGATGGTGTGAAGGATCAAATTCAACTATTTTGGCAATCTAACTCAAGAGTGTCACCAAATGTGAAGGATGTCTTGAAGTTGAGAATTGGCATTCGAGACTACAACCTGCATCCAAAACATTATTTGGAGGTGAGTCAAACAATGTTGTTCAAAACATTTTGTGAGACACATCCAACATTGCAAATATCACAAAGAGTTGTTGAAGCATTCAAGCCTTTTTTTGTGTGCCTGTTAAGATTCAAAATACTTTTTGTTGCAAATATCATGTGGATTATTCAATGCATCATGAATTTTTACGATCCATTCATTCTAGTTTGCATACCAGTGAAATGTTCGAGGAGTGTGGTGAAGTTCTCTTCCAAAATAATTAAGAGACTTGCTAGATCATTTTTTATGTCCTAGAGATGATGGATGTTTCTTTTATAGACAAGATTTATTAAATGACAAGTGCTCAGAGTATGGTGGGCTAGTGAATTTTGTTTCATGTTTTCATGAGGGCTGTGAACATGATTTTGGAAAGACAATTGTCCTAAAAAAGGTATATGAAACCATTAAATATACATTGAAAAGTAGAGGTGAAGGATCTAGATGTGAGTTGGTTACAAAAGAATGCATTACAGCTGATTTTATTTTAGATTTTAGGAAGATTTTGTTTATAAGTATGCAAGGCATAGTCACAGGTCTCAGTGGTTGGATAAATAATTCAATATTTCTAAGGAAACTTTCCCAATTGGAACTATTATATCAGTCATTGACTTTGTAGAGAACTATATATTGCAGCCCCAAAATGAGTTCCAAGCTCAATATTACAATTCTATTTAGGTTGCTATTTTTGTGCACATAACATATAGATCACATTCCCCTAATAGTACAGAAGATGACCAGAAGATAATCAGAGAATACCATTTTTATATGAGCGATAATATATCTCACTCTCATGAGTATGTCCAACATTTCTTTGAGAATTATTTTGAGTGGGTGGGGGAAAATGATATTTCTATGGATAGACATCTCATTTGGTCAGATAATTGCACAGGTCAATTAAAAAATCCTCGTATGTTTTATTGGTTATGTAGAATTCATGTAGAGAGAGGTGTACCTCATATTTTGAGTTTTTTTAGGCTGGTCATGGAAAAGGGGAGCATGATGGACTAGGTGGATGTATAAATAGAGCTCTAGTTAAGGAAAATTTGAGGATTTCAGATCTAGAACTCCTTCATGCTCATTCTATTGTTGATTGGTGTACTTCAGGATTATCACAGGGGGACTCTTAAATTTAGGGGTGCACAAATTATTTTGGTTGGTTGAGTTGGGAACAACTATAAGTAGGTTTGATTATCAAATTGTGAAAGATTATTCCAAAATGCATTACTTTCAAAGCTTAGATGGTAGCACATAGACCATTTGGACACGAGAGTTGGCTTGTTTTTGTCTGAGGTTTCTTCAATGTGATTGGGATCAGTCTGAGTCAAGTGAGTGGGTCGATATGTGGGTTCCACATTATCTAAATCCTTTATCTGTCACACCCTCTGTAATAAATGATGACATGGATTATTCACTTGACTACGACCATCTTTCAGATATTCTACAACCAGGATATGTTTTTGTATTGGTTGAACCACAGGGAAATGATGAGAGATCAGATTACTCATTAGCACATTGTGTACGAGGAAAGAAAAAACTTGCATAGCTGACGATAGATGATGATATGTTCACATATCCAATAGGATCACATGTTATTGAGGGAACATGGTTGTGCACATACATGATTATAAATAATGGTATTCCCACGTTTGAAGACTACAAGAAGCACAAAACCATTCTAATGTATTCACACCTTGTTATAGCAGTCAATGTTAAGTTGTTGAAACATCAAGGAAAACCAAAGATAAGGAACTTTGGACTATTAGTACTTCCGATCATGAATAAATATTGAAAACCCTCAAGCAGAGAGATGACCCTTCAGGCACACTTTAGCAGGTAAGTGCAACTCACAGCAAGGTTTTCCATGTTCATTATGGTTACCTTCAATACATTCATTGTAGTTTTCTACTTTATTTGTTTGAGCCAATAAACTTCAATTTGTATATGGATTGTAAGTGAATTTGGATACATATATGATAGATATAGGAGATAGAGGTGTGCATTTGATTATCCCAGATATTTTATGATGGTAAAATTTACTATGCATGGGCTAGTCATGTAATTGGTTCATTTAGTTACTTATACATTCATAATCTTTTTTTCACCCTATAAAATCATTTTTTTCTTGTTCCTTCTAAATGAAGGGATTGGAATGTAGATGTCATCGAGTACCATGTGCTAAACTTATATACTTTAGGAGTGGAAATGACACTTCAATTTTTGATATGTAGTTGTGTATCTAAGATTTTGAGAAAATTTATATCTCATACTTTTGATAACATTGATATATTTATTCATAATATGTTGTATCAATGATATACAATGATTTTGTATGAAAGGTGGTTTGTATAGTCAAACTTGCATAATGATGAAATACATGCCAGAATGCAAATATTTGACAAAAAATTCTTAAGGCTTTGTTTCAAATGTGCTAGATAAGATGTCTTATAAATTCTTGTACAATAAAATATAAGGTTTTGTTGAATGTGTTCAAAGTAGTAAAATATTTGATTTAAATAAATTTTTGTTTGTTTGTGCAAATGTGTATTCAATCATTCACCTATGAATCCTACATAGTATCAAAACAATGTAGTACTAGGCTGGTGGTCATTTATAGTTCTATCATGGTGGTCATTTGTAGCATAGACATTACATATACCAACTTCCTTATCCTTAACACTAAAGGTAATCCAAAACACTCTTTGGGGAAAACAAGGATTGCAACACCCCCTTTTCCTTTTTTGATGAAAAGCAATGAACCATTTGGAGTCCTTCCAAATGCATTTGAGACTGATTTCCAGTGTAAAACCTATAGCCTTAAATCTTTTGCATCATGAAGATATCAATGTCATCTTGATTGGTATAGCCTTAATTCCTGAGGAGCCGAAACCAGTTGCAAATGAAATTAATTTTCAATCCTCAACTCCTCCAATTAGTCTCAAGCCCTCATTGATCAGTATAGATCTAAACAATTACAAAAAGTCACAAAATTACATGAAAAATTCATCTGTATAGGACACATTTTCTATTTTTACTTCCAAATATCCCAAAGGTCCTTGGAAATTAATTGAATGATTAAATATTACTAGTTGGGGAAGCACTTTTCCCAAAAACACAAGTCTTGAAACATTGGACAACTCCTCTAACTTTGGAACCCTCACTTTGGCTTGGAAGGGATAATTGGGGAACTTAATGAAGGAAGTACCCTTAAAACCTTTAACTCCACCAATATAACACTTAGGATACCTTGGGGTACATGAGAGAACATCATTCTCCATTTTTGGTTCTTGAAACAATACCCATCAAAAGTTATGGGGACTCGAGCATCTAGTCTATGCTTCTCTGCCAGTCACATACCACTAACAATTCGAGAGCATCAAGAACCATTCATCATGAGACCAAAAAATCACCTCCATCAGATCTATTTTTTTGGGTAAGTACTAGGGGTTACCTTTTTTTCTCATGTAGCATCAAGAACGTTCTGGCGCATGTCGGACCGAAGTGTTCCCAAGGTGCACTAAGCCAAATTGGGAAGTGATTTTTGGAGATCAATATTTGGAACCTCATGAGAGTTATCAAAGATATGGGAAGTGTAAAAAGACCATCTTGGGAAGGCCTACAAGCACATAGATGAGTTCTGGGAGATTCCACTCGGATTCTATTTGGCGACCTGCTCTCGGTTGATGAAAAAAGTTGCATTATTACTCAGTTGAAAGTTGCTCAATGGTGCATCTTTCAAACCATTCATCGTGGGAGAAAATCATCAAATCCATCAGGTCTAGTTGGTTGGGTAGACACTTGGGGAGACCTTTCTTCACTTATGTAGCATTAAAAATGTTCTGGCACATATCGGACCGAAGTGTTCCCAAGGTGCACTAAGCCAAATTGGGCAGAAATTTTTGGAGATCCATATCTCAGACCTCATGAGAGATATCAAAGATCTTTGAAGTGCACAAGGAACATCTTGGGAAGGCATACAAGCATGTAGCTCAATTCTAGGATATTGCACTCAGATTCCATTTGGCGACCCGATCTCGGTTGGTGCAAAAAGTTGCATTATTGCTCAGTTGAAAGTTGCTCAATGGTGCATCTTTCAAACCATTCATCATGGGACCAAACCTTCAGCACCATCAGCTCTAGTTGGCTAGGTAAATTCTAGGGGAGACATTTCTTCATTCCTGTAGCATCCAAAATTTTCTGGCGCATGCAGGCCGAAGTGTTCCCAAGGTGCACTAAGCCAAATTGGGCAATGGTTTTCTAAGATCCATATCTCAGACCTCGTGAGAGATATCAAAGATCCATAAAGTGAAGAAGAACCATCTTGGGAAGGCCTACAAGAACAAAGCTAGGTTCTGGGAGATTCCACTCGGGTTCCATTTGGTGAATTGATCTCGGTTAGTGCAAAAAGTTGCATTGTTGCTCAGTTTAAAGTTGCTCAATGGTGCATCTTTCAAACAGCTCATTGTGGGACAAAACTATCAGCTTCATTGGCTCCAACTAGCCAGGTAAACACTAAGGGAGACCTTTCTTCTCTTGTATAGCATCAAAAACATTACGGCGCATGTCAGACCGAAGTGTTCCCAAGGTACACTAAGCCAAATTGGGTAGCAATTGTTAGACATCCATTTCTTGGACATTGTGAGAGATATAAAAGATCTGTGAAGTGCACAAAGACCATCTTGGGAATTCCTACAAGCACATATCTCAGTTCTGGGAGATTCCATTTGGATTCCATTTGGTTACCTGATCTCGGTTGGTGCAAAAATTTGCATTGCATTGCTCAGCTTAAAGTTGCTCAATGGTGCATCTTTTAAAAGATTTGTCATGGGACCAAACCTTCAACTTCATAAACTCCATTTGGTTGGGTAAATGCTAGGGGAGACCTTTCTTCACTCACATAGCATAAAAAATGTTTTGGTGCATGTAGGACATAAGTGTTCCCAAGGTGCACTAAGCCAAGTTGGGCAGCGATTTTTGGACATCCATATCTCAGACCTTGTGAGAGATATCCAAGGTTTGTGAAGTGCACACAGACCATCTTGGGAATGCATACAAGCATGTATCTTGGTTCTAGGAGAATCCACTTGGACTCCATTTTGCGACTCGATCTCAGTTGGTATAAAAGTTGCATTGTTGCTCAGTTGAAAGTTGCTCAATGGTGCATCTTTCAAACCATTCATCATGGGACCAAATTTTCAGCTCAATCAGGTCTAGTTGGCCAGGTAAATGCTAGGGGAGACCTTTCTTCACTCGTGTAGGATGAAAAATGTTCCGGCATATGTTGGAATGAAGTGTTTCCAAGGTGCACTAAGCCAAATTGGGAAAAAAAATTGGACATCCATATCTCAGACCTCGTGAGAGATAGAAAAGATCCATGAAGTGAAAAAGGACCATCTTAGGAAGGCCTACAACAAAGTAGCTCAGTTTTGGGAGATTCCACTCAAATTCCATTTGGAAACTCGATCTCAGTTGGTGAAAAAAGTTGTATTCTTGAGTAGTTGAAAGTTACTCAATGGTGCATCTTTCAAACTATTCATCATGGGACCAAACCGTCAGCTCCATGGGCTCTACTTGGCTGGGTAAACACTAGGGGAGACCTTTCTTCACTTGTGTAGCATCAAAAACATTCTGGCGCATGTCAGATCGAAGTGTTCCCAAGGTGCACTAAGCCATATTGGGAAGCAATATTTGGTCGTCCATATCTCAAACCTTGTGAGAGATATCAAAGATTAGGGATGTTCAAAAGGACCATCTTGGGAAGGCGTACAAGTATGTAGCTCAATTATGGGAGATTCTACTTGGATTATTTAGATTTGACAAAGAGCCTCAAAGAGATTTTCTCTCATAGAATGTAATGATTTCAATGTTCTTTATGCTCGAGTCAAGTAGGGAGAATGTACCATGGAAGCACAAAGAATAAAGTAAAAATAAATATTTTAAGGAGATTTGTAGAATATGAATAGATTGGATGTATTGAGAAAGATTCGAAGACTTTCAATAAAATGCACATAGCAGATTGCAAGTACGAGTAGACAAATGAGAGATGTGGAAGAACATACAAGGCATAAAAATCATTTTTATTGCTGCAACATGTGGAAAAATTCAAGGCATTTTTTCTATTTCGAACAGTGCCTCTAGGATGTCACCTCAAGAAATGAGGAAATTTTATTACAGAATGTGTGTGAAGCATGTTAGTTGTTTGCGTAAATGCCAACGTGAAATGTAGAAACTAAGGATGTACACAAGATATTTTACTTAATGTCTCAAGAAAATACCAAAGCATAAACTAAAGAACATTAAATTGTTTGATAAAATGCATCAAAGGAATATACAAGCATAAACAAAGCATGTTGAACTATTTGGATAATGTAAACCAAGTACGTTGAACTACAATGTAAATAAGACATGTTGAACTTTTTGAACAATGTAAAGAAAAAACATTGAACTTCTTTTAATAGAAATACACGACACGTTAATTATTTAATAGAATGATGTAAAGAGATTTCAATACATTGACTACAAGGATTATAAACAAAGGATGCAAAGTACTTTTAGATCTATTCAAATATGGTGTAACACCAAAATAATAACATTAAACAAATGACAACCAAATCTATAAAGGATTAAAGGTTGTCTTAGTGGGAATGCCACATGTATGAATGAAGGAAATTGGAAACCAAAGCAAAGGTTTAGTTATTCCAACATCACAACAATAGAGTCTTTCAAATAAACACATCTAAAATAAATTGTAAATAACATAATGCATTTGACAAAACATTAACGAATTGCACTCCTATCTACCATGAATCTTGCAATCAACATTTTGGTGCTCTCAAAAGTATAGTGCACCAGATGGATAATGGAGAATGAAGATGTGTTGGTTGATATCAGTTTTTGGTACTGATCATATTGTTGATATTCATGTTTTTTCACTGATGTCAACATATGTTCCCGTGGAGAGGATAGACTGGTTACTTAACTTGCAAAAGTTATGGACACTATACGGATGATTCAGAAAAATCAAAGTTGGAAATATGAAGAAGGATGTGTGTTGACCTTTTTTCTAAGGTCGCTTGGATTTATATTGCATATTGTGGATGTTATAGTTGATTTTGTGAAGACTAATTTGTGGACTGTAACTATCATGTTGGATAGAGAAGGTCTCTTTTTTTCGGGTATATCTTTCTGGAAAATATATTTTATATAAAGCGAGCTTACTGCTAGATAGCCGACATATGTTGGAATAATGGGTTGAGTTCAATTGTTGTGTGATTACTGGTGATGTCACTTGTGGTGTATATTCTGAAGGAGACCTATATGGTGGCCGAATTCATACATGTAGCATGTAAAATGAATTGTGAGCATGGATTGTGGATATAGGAGTATATGTGATGGATTGTATTTGATGTTTAATTTTTATAGGTACCGTGTGTATCTTAGCAAGGGGTAATATAATTATTTGTTTATTGGAAAGCCTTAATTGGCTGACCTAATCAATTGTTTGTGTATTGGGAAAAATTAATTGGATGACCTAATGAATTATTGTAATAAGGTATATATATGAGATCTTTTCTTTTCGAAAGATGTAGTAGAGATTGAAAAAGGAAGAGAATTGTGGAAGTTGCAAGGCTTGTTGACTATTGGATGTAGAAGAGAGTTGATTATTATACTTCATTGGAACTGACCAAGAAAAGAAAGTTTCTATCAGACAGTTCACTGGATTGTATATTTTATATATATACTTGTTCGGATTGTGAACCCTTGAGGGTTGTTTTAACCTTGTTTAGGAAGTATGCCTAGGCAGTGAGCCTACTACCTTTCTTGACTCCTAACATGTTCTATCTCCTAACAGGGACTGTGTAGTGTAATATTGTAATAAGCTCGTAACAGGGCTAAATCTTTAAACATGGATACTATACTCTCAGTACATTATTTGTGGGTGCTAATTCCCCCCAGGGTTTTACCTTTAACAAGGTTTCCTTGATAATAAGTATTGTGTTATGGTGTTGGTATTTATTGTGTTATCATTTGCATTGCAATTTTGGTTTATAAAGTTTGAAGTTTAAGAAATCTATATTACAACTGATTCACCCCCCCCCCCCTCTTAGTTGTCTTGTGGACTATTATTCCTAACAATTGGTATCAGAGAAACTGNTTTGAAGTTTAAGAAATCTATATTACAACTGATTCCCCCCCCCCCCCCTCTTAGTTGTCTTGTGGACTATTATTCCTAACAATTGGTATCAGAGAAACTGGTCCTTAGAGATAAATCTTAACAACTTGAGGTGATCCTAAAGATGACTTACTACAAAAATGATAGTCTAAAATTTGATCCCGAAAACTTTGACAACTGGAAGAAGAAGATGAGAACACACTTACTATGTTTGGGAATCAACTACTGGATGATCAAAAAGAAGAGTGAAAAGATAGTGACTGAGGATGAATTGGATAAGGCTATTGAAGAGGAAAAAAATCTATTTTTATGTAATAGGGTTGCAAGGGAATCCTTGATCAGCGCACTTTTTGAAGGTGAATTCATAGAATTAAAAGACCTGGACTCTACACATGAGATATGGACAACATTAGAAGCATTGTATATTGGAGATAAGTTTACTAAATAGGAAAAGCTATAGAACTGGAAGACAAAAATGGAATCAATGAAGATGAGAACATTAGGGAATATGCACAGAGAATTATAGAAGTGGTTACTAGCATCAGAAACTCTGGAGGCACTTACAGTGAGGAAGAAGTGATTGCAAAGATACTCATACCTTTGACACCTATCTACAAAAGCAAAGTACAAGCTATAGAGGAGATTATACCTTTGAAACTGAAATTTACTAGAGAAATGTTGATCGGAAAGCTAACAACTTTTGAGGCCGCATAATTGGGAGATTATTTACCTAAGTTTGAGTCAGCATTCAAGGCAATCATGCATAAAAACAAAATGACCTTATCTAGAAATGTGAGCACGAGTAGTGGTGACCTAAGAGAATAACTTGGAGACTATGTTGATGAATGGGAACAGATACAGGAAGAAGAAAGAAAGCTAGATGAAGTAGTGGCACTGCTTTCTAGAAGAGAAAAGAGAGGTAAGGGAAAATTTGAAGGAAAATTACCTTTGAAATTTTTTTCATGTAACAATATTGGTCATTTTGCATTTAGATGTCCTACAAGAGTTTCGGAGCACAAACCTAAGTTTTTCAAGTCTAAGTATTCAAAAGACAAGGAATTTTACTATGGTAGTGAAGGTGTATCTGATGATGATGATGACTATGATGAAATTAGATTTATTTCCATTAAGGATGATGGACCTATGCATGAGGAAAAATCCTTAGTATCCTGTGTTGAAAAGAAATCTAAATGGGTTATAGACAGTGGTTTTTCACATCATATGACTGGAGAGAAAAATAAGTTTGTGAGTTTGAAAAGACATGATGGTGGTGTTGTCAGATTTAGTGACAATACTCCTAAGCTTATCATTGGAATAAGATCTATTTCTCTTGATGGGAAGACTAATACTGATAATGTATTACTTGTTGATGGACTTAAGCATAATCTTTTGAGTGTTGGAAAATTAGTGGAAAAAGGTTTTCAATTGAAATTCATTAATGGGAAATGCTCTATTAGAAATAAATCAGGAGACTTAGTCGCATCTCGTAATAAATATAGATGTAATGTATTTGAATTGAAAACATCTAAAGATTCTTGTTTTATTGAGAAGCATGATGACAGTTGGTTATGGCACAAAATATTTTGTCATGTTAACTTTGACAACATTGTGAAGGCGAGTATGACAAAAGTAGTAAGAGATCTACCTAAGATTATGAAGCCATCTAACACTATGTGTGAAGAGTGTGTTATGGAGAAGCAAACTAGAAGAACTTTTAAAAGAAAAGATTATTCAGAAAAAAGGGAAGTTGGATCTGGTGCATACAGATCTGTGTGGTCCTACAAGAACTGGATCATACTATGGTGAAAGGTACTTTATAATTTATGTTGATAATTTTTCTAGGATGATGTGTGTTACATATTTGAGAGAGAAATATGAATCATTTGACAAGTTCAAGTTATTAAAAGGAAAAGTTGAGAATGAATTTGGCCTGAAGACAAAGTTTTTGAGATCAGACAGAGGTGGTGAGTTTACATCAGAGTTATTTAACTAATACTGTGAAGAGCATGGAATATTCAGACAGATCTACACCTAGGAGACCACAATATTCATCAGTTTTCCTTTGATAGATGATGAAAATATGGTTTGTAAGCTAAAGAAAGCACTTTATGGACCAAAATAAGCACCGAGGGCATGGTATGCAAGGCTGAACAAGTACTTACTTTGTCTTGATTTCAGGAAAGGTAATGTAGATAGTAATTTATATCTAAGAACTGATGAAGATAAAATCTTGATTATAGAAGTTTTTATTGATGATATCATTTTTGGACGCAATGACAAGATGAGTAAGAAGTTCTCTAAAGAAAGGGAAAATAAATTTGAGATGTCAATGATTGGTGAAATGAAATTTTTTCTTGGTTTGCAAATTAATCAAAGTAAGAATGGCATTTTTATATCTTAGACCAAGTATCTTAATGAAATGTTGAAGAGATTTGGAATGGAAGATTATAAACCAACTAGAACACCTATGGTGACTGGACACAAAATAACTAGTAATGATGAGACTCAAAGTGTTGTTCTGACAAAGTATAGATCTATGATTGGTGGTCTACAATATCTAATTCATACTAGACTAGATATTACTAATGAAGTTGGAATTGTCGCTAGATATCAGGCAGGTCCTAAACAAACACATTTTTCTGTTGTGAAAAGAATTTTTAGTTATTCGAAAGGGACAATAGAATATGGATTGTGGTATGAAAAATCAAATAATTTTACTCTGCAGGCTTATACTGATGCTGATTGGGAAGGTAATGTGGATGAAAGAAAGAGTACAAGTGGTGGCGCATTTTTCCATGGGAAAAGGATGGTTTTTTGGTTGAGCAAGAAACATAACTATAGTTCTCAATCTACTGCTTAGTCAGAATATGTTGTTGCTGCAATAAATTGCACACGAGTTGTTTGGATAAAAGAAATCTTGAAAGACATTGGAATAATTTTTGAAGAACCAATGGTCATCCACTAGGATAACACTAGCATAGTAAACATGTCAAAGAACCCTGTAATGCATTCAAAGACTAAGAATATTTCCATTAAGTATCATTTCTTGAGGGAGAAGGTAGCAGAGAAAGAAATTAAACTAGAATACATTAGCACAAAGGAACAGATAGCAAATATATTTACTAAAACTTTGCTGAAACATGCTTTTGAATATCTCAAAAGCATTCTTGGGGTGATGTCCCCTCCCAGTGGTAATTAATTGATGCATATATGCATCAGTCCAATGGCTTTAAGAGATATATTACTTTCTAGACTTGATGTATAGATCTACTCCTCAGGGGGAGTGATCGAAGGAATACTAGAGTACATTTGGGTGATCTTGCACCTAGCTATTAGACATGAAGATTTAAAAAAGATACACCTTATAGAATAATACATATGATTTATTGAACCCATTGCCATTGTTGCCATAGGGGGAAGGAATCTATGTGAAAATCCCTACTATTTTGGGGAGATTTGTGTTGAGGATATTGAGAAGATTATATTGAGAGGAGAAAGTATTTTTGAGTTGATTTTCAGTTGATGGATTTTCCCATATGTTGCATAAATTCCAAAGGGGGAGATTGTTGGTTGATATCAGTTTTTGGTACTAATCATACTGTTGATATTCATGTTTTGTCACTGATGTCAACATATGTTCCTGTGGAGAGGACAAACTAGTTACTTAACTCACAGAAGTGTATGGACACTGTACGAATGATTCCAAATAATTGAAGCTAGATATATGAAGAAGGATGTGTTTTGACCTTATTTCTAAGGCCTCTTGGCTTTATGTTGTATATTGTGGATGTTACAGTTGATTTGGTGAAGAGTAGTTTCTGGACTGTAACTATGATACTGGACAGAGCATGTCTCTGTGGTTTGGTTATATCTTTTTGGAAAAGATATTTCAGATGAAGCAAGCTTACTGGTGGATAGCCAACATATGTTGGAGTAATGGGTTGAGTTTGATTGTTGTGTGATTACTAGTGACGTCAGTTGTGGCATGTATTCTGAAGGAGACTTATCTGGTGACCGACATCAGATATGTAGCGTGTAAAATGAATTGTGAGCAAGGATTGAAGATCTAGGAGTATGCAAGGGGTTATATAATTATTTGTATATTGGAAAACCTTAATTAGCTGACCTAATCAACTGTTTGTATATTGGGAAAGCTTAATCGATCGACCTAAAGAATTATTGTAAGAGGGTATATATGTGAGATCTTTTCTTTTGGAAATATGTGGTAGAGATTGAAAAAGGTAGAGAATTGTGGAAGATGCAAGGCTTTTTGACTATTGGATGTAGAGTAGAGTTGATTATTATACTTGATTGGAACTGACCAAGCAAAGATAGTTTCTATCAGACAGTTCACTGAATTGTATATTTTCTATATACACTTGTTCATATTATGATTCCTTGAGGGTGGTTTTAACCTTCTTTGGGTAGTATGCCTAGGAGGTGAGCCTAGTACCTTTCTTCAATCCTAATAGGGTCTGTCTCCTAATAAGGACTGTGTACTGTAATGTTGTAATAAGCTCCTAATAGGGCTAAATCTTTAAAAAGGGAGACTATACTCTCAGTACATTATTTGTGGGTGCTAATTCCCACTGGGTTTTTACCTTTAACAGGGTTTCCTCAACAACAAGTATTGTGTTATGGTGTTGGTATTTACTGTGTTATCATTTACATTATAGTTTTGGTTTATAAAGTTTAAATTTTAAGAAATCTATATTACAACTGATTCAATCCACCCCCTCTCAGTTGTCTTTTGGAGTATTATTCCTAACAATATGCAGTATGAAAATAATACATACAGACAACGCATGAAAAATATATAATATGAAAATAAACATACATGCATAAACTTACTAAAAATTTTCAACCAATTATACATTAACCATATACTTCCATAAATGAAAAGAACATAAGAAAATAACACAGAACTCATAACAACATAATTTTTTTTGTCGAGGAAACCCTGACCAAGGGAAGACACCGGTGGGGATGGTACCCACAAGCATGCACTAAAATATACTATTCATGTTAGGAGACCTAGCCCTGTTAGGAGCTGAATATTACATAGCACATTTCCTTGTTAAAGGTATAAAACACCCTATTAGGGGCCAACTAAGCATACAACACTTACAATGTAATTATGTTACAAAATGTTCTTAGTAGTGAAAAAAAAAGCATCTCTAATGCTTAGATAGTTCCTATTCATATCTCATCAATGATCTCTTTCATCCTCTTCTCTTTTATTCGCATATCATGAATCTCTCTCTCAATCACACAACCTTCACTCAACAAAAGATCTCCATATATATATATATATATATCTTCTTTACCAAGTCGGCTGTCAATAAAAAATAAATTTAATTAAAAATATATCTAATGCATAGTAGGAGCTCTTACATAATCAAAGTGTAGGTTATTAAAAATCATAATTCAACTCTGATTTCCATGATTCCACCCCATACTCTCTAAATCATCGCTTATGTCCAGCTGCTATGTATCACTATTCTGTTGCAGTCTGTTTGTCTTCAAATATCTCTAACTTTCTATAAACATTAACAAAACAAAATCAATCTTAGGTGGAGGTCATACATACCCCATAATATCTTCCTCTAATCTCTCTTTCCTTAACTCATCGATCTCAATATTTGATACCCAAAATACCTTTGTATCTTTGCTTATGTACTTAGTCAATTTCAGAGTCACCAAAATTTAACTTTATAGGAATCAATCTGTAACCTAGATGTGTTTCCATAAATTACAACCAAAAAGTGAATCGTATCATGAAAAATAGATCACTACAATCTCTCCCTTTGGCATTGATGACAACACTTAACAAAAAAAAATGCATAAGTGTTCCAACAAAACAAAACTGTCTCTCCTTCTTTCTCTATTTTTTTCTCTTCTTCTCTTATATATTATCTTCTCCTTCTCCTTATTCTCTTTTCTCTTCTCCCATTCAATTTTATTCTCTTCTTCCCATTTTACAAGAATGAAAAAGGTGCATAGAAACTAATAAAATTAGTACTTTCTCACTAGTTTCAGAATATCTTGAAAGGAATCTTCCAAGTTCTTCACTTCTGTACTCCATGAATTCAATAATGGTTGACTAACATGAACTAGTCCATTCAATGCAAATGATGTTGTCTCTTCTTATTTCAACTATGTAGGCATAGTGTTAGTCAATGAATCGACAGTCTTCTCCAAGTCTGATAGGTGTGCTTCAATTATGGATAGCTTGGGAGTGATTAAAATCTTTAGCAAATTGAATCTAGTCAGTACTCTCCCTTTCTCAATATCCAATACATCTAGTTTTTCTAAAATTATTGTTACTTCCTTGTCCAATTATTTTACATATTTTGAAGAGGTTTCACAATTGTCCATCATACTGTTCAAATTTAACTTGTCCTTGGGAATGATATCTTCAATGTGTTGAACATGCTTGATAGGATTCATGCAGTAACTAAATAGTTTCCTTCCATGTCCAATGCAACTCTTAGCATTTGTAGTAGTAGTTTTCAAAATTCTCAAGTCCCATGAGATAGACTTGCAAACTTCGGATAGATTCTTCTCCAAGTAGTTCTTTTCTACCTTCTCCTCTACAATCTTTATCAAACTCTCATAATAACCATCAAATTCATTAAGGGTTATCTTTAGGTTTTCAATGTAATCTCTGTGCTGGAAAACATTAGGTACTGGAAGCAATTTTTCCACCGTATTAATTTCTTTGGTTATTACCTTAGCCTTTTTGTCACCTTTTTTCTCTGATCTCTTCTTGGCTTTAGTAAGTGTAGTAAAAGCCAATTTTACTAGCTCATCTTCATCCATGCAGTCAACATCAACATCTGTTGGATTGTCTTTCCTTGCCAACAATGAAATAGAAGATGTGTTTACCTCAGGTTTAGTTTCATATTTTTATTCATATTCTTTATGTCCTTCATTATGTGTTGCTGCACTTTGTTCTTTCTTCTGCTCATCTTCCTCTTTCTACTCTGCTTCCTCAGTAATTGTGTTGTCCATACTTTCTGTAAATGGGTCCTTCTCATCATTAGAGGTGTCAAGTGTTATAGGTGCACTAGAAACATAGAAATTTGGTTGTGTATCAACTTCTCTCTTCTCAGCACTTGCCTCAACTGGTTTCAAACTCTCTCCCATTCCTAAGTTTGTATGAAAAGTAGTTTTAGGAATTGAGGTCTCCTTAGGAGTAGTGTTCATTAGTATTTTCTCTAGTGCTTTCTAAGTCTCCTCAATGATTTCATCATATCTTCTTGCCATAATTTTTAGTAGTCTAATCTTAGGTCTCAGTAAAGGTTTCAATTCTTTGAGGATTCTTTCCCTTTCTTGTAGAGATATCATAGGTAGCATATTATCAATTTCCTGATTTTTGATTGTTTCATCCTCAATCTGTGCTATATTTTTCCAAGTCTCCAATCTCCCATATAAATCTTTAGGTATACTCCCCTCAATGTCCAATAGAGTCTTCTTGAAAAAAAAGAAAATGATTAACCACAATATCTTCAATCTTAAGTTTATATGTCTCCTCATACCTGTCATAGTATTTGTTTATTGAAACTAGTTTACCTTGTTCTATATCTCTCTTCTCAATCATCTCCAGGTTAGGCTTCCATATGGGTTTTTCACTTCTAGTTTTCTTCTCTTCTCTCGCAGTGCTCTATTCTTTAGGTGATCTCTACCTGCTAAATCTAGTGTTTACTCTAGGAGTAATATTTTCATCTTGCGATGTCTACTATGATGGAGGAGGTGGACTATCTACCATCACTACTTCAAGAGTGGGAAGGGTTGTATCAGCACTACTTGCCAATCTAGAAGTTCACCCTATTAGCTTCTTCTTCACTTCTTTCAACTCTTCCTCTGTGAATCCTGCCTTAATACCACATTCATGCACAAGGTTTTCAATTTTCCTTTTCCTTGTACCTTTGGTCTATTCCTCTCTTACCTTAGAAGATTTCTCCTCATAAGTTCCCCATATTTTTTCAGTTGTATCAGTCTCAGATGAAAGAGCATGTTCAACTTGCATAGTAAGTACCTCTGAACTTACCTCATAACCCATAGGATAACACCATTTATTGCTTGGTGTGAATGCCTCAAAGCATACACAATTAGTTTAACCATGAAACAGATTGTATGCTTGTACTTCTCAACTATGTCATCAAATATCCTGTATTTTTTTTTCATCCGCATTTGAAGGATTTTGATCATTCCAAATAATTCACCATCAACCCATGTCTTGTTCTATCTTCTGTAGCTCTATGTGATCTGAATACTAGTAGGTATCCCTATTTTCCAACCATTGGGGTGCATGCCTGTGAATTTGTGTTCAATTTGTATAAACATATGTACCAATAGTGAGCCAAATCTGAAGGTCTTCATTCTGTCTTTCTTTACCAGTTTTACATTCTCCAAAAATTGTTGTGCTAACACTTTGCATAGATTATATTTGAAATTTTCTTTCACCATTCTCCATGTCATCATGATAACTTTTTCTGATACCAAATTAGGTCTACTATTGTAGTAGAATTTGTACCCAAGTATCATAAAAATTACTCTAGCATCTTGTTGAAGGATGTCATTCACAGTGATTGCTCGCCTGTCCCATTTAGAGTGTGTTAGGGTTTTGACTTGTTTCTTCACATGTTTCTCTGTAACAACAATGATTCCTGTATTATCCAATCCAATAATCTCTTGAATTAAATCACTATAAATATTCACAAGCTGCTTGCCTATCCAAATGAAATGATCATGTATTCTACTAAATATATCTTGAGCCATTCTTCTTCGTCAAATTCATTCAAATCCAGAATTTTCATAATGCTTAATTGATCAATATGTAAGTTATAATAGTTCATTTTACCCAATACTATCTAGTCGACTGTAGATCTTGTGATAAAAGTATATGCATCAGATGATGTTGCGCTCTTAACTGTATGCTCCATGATGTCAGCCATGTTCATAACTAAGCTTGCATGAGCTAATTCCACAAGATACGGGGTGAGATATATTTTGATGTCTTATCCAATGCCCCCCTAAGGCCATGATTGGCCAATTAAGTTGATTCTTCTTTACTACCCTCAGGAAAAGATCCAATAGCATCTACTGTCTCTCTCTGAACCAATATCTCACTTGTTTCTTTGATCTTCCATATCTTACCACTGCTATTATCTTCTGCTTTCTTAAAAAAACTCTCAAAATCACTCTTTAAATCTGAACACTTCTAGAAATATCACTTTCATTCTTCTGTAAATTCATAGGAGGTGCTACTCTTCTATTGTTTTCTCCATTATACTTGCAAAACTTTTCTTTATGACCTAGATTATTGTATTTGTAACATATAGGAGGTCTTCTTTCCTGATTTACTTGTAGCTTATAGTACTTTGTAATGTTTCCAATGTTATTACATTTGTAGCAAGTAGGTTCTCTTCCACTGTCTTGTCTATATCCAGATTGATTAGGTTTCATGTATTATGCTTTCTTGTGCCCATATCCATTACAATTAAAACAATATCTAGAAAAGGTCTTAAAATGGGCATTACCTCTGCAATCTCTTTTCATGTGTCCAAACTTGTTACAACCAAATAATCTACCTCGGAAAGGTCTGATATGCTCTCTAGGTTATTCAATAGTAGGTTTTTTAGAATCAATCTTTGCATCATATTTCTCTTCCTGATTCTTTGATCATTCAGCTTAATTGAAGCCAATACCAATCATATCACCTTTAGGTTTCTGTCTGTCTCTTTTTTCATCGATCAAAACATTGCTGGTGTGGAGTTTCTCAATGTTCTTGTTTGCCTCAGTAAGTTCACCTTTTATGATCTGATTGTATTTCTTTAGTTCTAGATACTTGTTCTTGTAGTTGTCATCCTCATTCTTCATTTTTTATCATGAACTATTCAAATTTTCTTCAATCTTCTTCTTAGCATCCTTTCGTAATTGAATCTCTTTAGTCATAGCTTCGATCTCAAGTTTCAAAGTTTCATTTTCTTCTTCAAGTTGCTTCATCTGATCTAAATTGTCTTTGTTTGAATCTTCTTTTATCTGAACCACAAGATCTTATCTCTGACTTGTGGAAAGTTCAAGTTGGTTTCTGAGTTTCTTTATAAATTTATTAGCTCTTCGCATGTTGAACCTTAATTCTCCATTCTCTACTTTTGATTTTTCAAGGTCTTCTAGTGCAGCATCAAAGTTTTCTTGCAAACTGTCCAAATCCATTCTTATCTTCCTTAAGCTGTTAGACTTTCTCGCCAAGGGCCAAAATCTCGGATACCAATTGTTAGGATTAGGTAATACTGAGAGGGGGGGGGTGTGAATCAGTATTACAACACTTATTAAAAATTTTCTACCTATTAAAAATTAACCATATACTTCCAGAAGTGAAGAAAACATAAGATTATAACATAGTACTCATAACACCATAATTTTGTTGTCTAGGAAACCCTGGCCAAGGGAAAACCCTAGAGGGGATGGTACCCACAAGCATGCACTAAAATATAGTGTCCCTATTAGGAGACCTAGCCATGTTAGCAGCTGAATATTACATAGTACATTTCCTTGTTAAAGGGATAAAAAACATGTTAAAGGTTTACAACACCCTATTAGGGGCCAACTGAGCATACAACTCTTACAATTTAATTTTGTTACAAAATATTCTCAGCAGTGAACAAAACAAGCATCTCTAATGCTTAGATAGTTCCTATTCATAGCTCATCAACGATCTCTGTCATCCTCTGCTCTACTATTCGCATATCATGAATCTCTCTCTCAATAACATAACCTTCACTCAACAAAAGATCTCCATATATATATATATATATATATATATAAAATTTACCAGGTCAGCTCTCTTTCACCAAATATTACATAGTTGGCTCTCAATACAAAATACATTTAATAAAAAAATATCTAATGCATGGTCGGCACCCTTAGTAATCAAAGTTTTGGTTATCAAAAATCATAATCCAACTCTGATTTCCTAGAGTCCACGTCATACTCTTTGAATCATCGCTTCTGTCCATCTGCTCTATATCATTATTCTTTTGCATTCTGTCTGTCTTCAAATATCTCTAACTTGATGTAAACAATACAAAAAAAAAATCAATCCTAGGTGGAGGTCACACATACCCCATACTATCTTCCTCTAATCTCTCTTTCCTTAACTCATCGATCTCGATCTTTGATACCCAAAATACCTCTGTATCTCTACTTCTATACTTAGTCGATTTCAAAGTCACCAAAACTTAACTTTATAGGAGTCAATCTATAACCCAGATGTGTTGCCATAAATGAAAACCAAAAAGTGAATCATATCACGCAAAATAGATCACTTTGCAACAAATCCTTGGTAGAAAATACATGTTTCAAAAATAAATGAATTAACATTAAAACTTACTTGTTTTGAATTTTCTTCAAGAAATGTCATTTGGGTCATCAACGATGCATACCCTTGGTGTAGTACCTACCTCAAACTTGGGGTGACCTACAAAAGTAAAACAAATACTTTATACAATTATGACTTGATCATATTAAATATATACTTGATAGTAAAATACACAAAAATACATTTAGGAATATACGTACTGTGGGGCTATCACTGTGAATTGAGATGCATGTGACTCTATCGTGGTGAACTGGTCTCACAACATCATCAGACACCACCCTCTATCAAATAAAACATGTAATTAAAAATTAATACGCATAAGTGACAAGTATACATGTATGCATAAACAATATAAAATTCTTAATTACCTTCCCCTTCTCAACACCAGATGCCTAAACCCCCTCACATCGCCCCCTATGGCAACTGGTGAAACCTATATCAGTATGTAATAAGATGATCATAAAAGTAAAACACATGTATATACTAATATAATAAAAGGAAACCAATTAGTATATTAAAACATATGTACTGTGGAAGTGTCAAGGCCAAATGAAATGGCGAAAAGCATGGACCCCTCCACCTGTGCCATCTCCTGCTCTGTCATCAACTTGAAATAAATGAAATACATAAAAAATATAAGTGGGCAATCATTATAAGAAAATTCTATTAAAAATATGATTGTTTAAAATTAAATACAATCGAAAAAGTTAACTGTTTACTCTTACTGTAACAGGAGTACATGGCTCTGTATACCCCTGATGCACATCTCCATGGGGTGCTTCAGTGCCTATAGTGTTTTGTGTAGTATTTTCCACCTTGAAGATGTAGTTATATGCATCACTATGATTCAGGGGACCCAAGCACATATTCTTGCACATAACGCAAGTATGGGGCACACAAACATGTGAGCTTGTGGAGGATGTGGAAGGGCCAGAAGCATCGGCATGAGGAGGCTACAATGTCACACTCTTCCTAACTAGTAGATCACTCAAGGTGTAAATGGCTCAAATATTCTCTGAATCAGCCTCAAAAATAATATCAGGATGTTGTACTATAGGAGGTGGTGAAATCTTGAGAGGGGGGACATATGTGTGGGATTTTACCCACCACTATGCCCATGGCCTGTCTTGAGGAGCATCTAATCCTATGCCCTGGTTCTGTCTCATGCTACAATAATTTACCTTGTGACCGAGCACAAATTCAACATACAATTTTCTTATGAAATAGAATGGGACATCCAAATTTTTGTGGGATGGTCTATCAAAAACCATCCATGAGCAATCCCAAAAGTTGTCACGTATTGCACCATTTGTGCACCATTTAATTAACAACTTGGTTTCTTTAGGGTCCACTTTTAAACTGGTTTTCGGATCAAAAAAAATGTTACATAAGTCATTTTTTTTATATTTAGATCCATAACTTAATCATAGTCAAGCCCATCATCAAACTGAGTGTGCATGGATTCACGCCAAAGAAGTGTAGCATCATGTTTCTCTGTGAATTTATTTGTGGTTTCAATAATAGATTTCAATGTAGAAAACATGGGGCACAATATTCGCATATGTGGTATGATATCCTCTAAGCTGATCTAGATTGTCTCCTATGAGATCCTATAATGGTCGAGGGTTTGAGACTTGTTGGTCTTTTGAAAGTGGGAGATTGTTTTGAGGTGGTTTTGGGTTGTTCACGGACTCATTGGGAGGGTTTTCTGATTGGTTTGAATCCATGTCTGATTCAAAAACAATAAAGAATAAAGATTATAAATTTCAACCCTAGTTTATAATTAATTTAAAAAAAAAAATAAACAATATCCTTTCAACCGTAGTTTTATTTTTAAAACTACAAATTTCAATTCAAAAACCAAAAACAACAATGAAACTTATAAATTTAACTTACGTCAATATTGTAGCAAATCAGATATATGATTTGTAACAGATATTTAAAAATTCTTGCTTGGCTTCTTCAACATTTTCACAATGAAAATGTTGAACGCAACCACGTGAAATAATATATTGTCATTGATGAATATTGGATATCCGATAATGCTTTAACTTTGTCTTTTGGCTTGGCTAGGTGTACTGACACCCAAGCCTACTAAAAGGTCAGCAAACTTTTGGGTGCACTTTTGGACTAGTGAAAAGCTCATTTTTTACATCGCCAGTTGTTGGCATACCATGATCCTGCACATAAAATTTGTCTTATGGGACAAGTGAATGAAGTTGTATATGATACAAAGGATATAAGAATGGATAATAATCTTCTCCAAGACAATGATAATAACTTGAACAATAAAGTTGAAGAAAGGGAAGAAGAGACAAAAGATCAACTAGGGACACCAAAACCAACATGTACAAAGTCTATAGGAACAAGATTTAAGAAATATCATCCTCAGGAATAGATTATAGGAAACAAATAGGTAGAGCAGTTAGCTGACATATTGACAAAAAACTCTAACAAAATATGTGTTTGAAAGATTAAGGACTCGATTGGGGGTTATTTCTTTCTCTTCTCTTGAAAAAGTTAATCAATGTGTGATAGGCTTCAGGGGAGAATTTATGATCATTTTTACAACTGTAACATTGGTATATCTCCTTTTTCATTGATGTTAAAGGGGGAGAAAAATTATGAGAATAACATGATTAATGAAGTTGTGATTTTAATATGATGGATTGATATGATGTGTTGATGGATTCTATACATGTGATGATATACAGGTGACACAGGTACATGCAGAGGTTGGTATTGGTATTGATATCAATGCCAAAGGGGGAGTATGTTGAACTTTTGGTATTTTAGTCTTTGTATATTGTCATTAATGTTAATAAGAAATGTTGTTCAGGTATCTTAGTTGATGGTCAAAGGTGATGGTGATGGATATGAAAGTCATATAATGAATTTTATGTCACATGGTTATGTTGATTGTGGTTAATATATATGCTAATTAAAATAATATGATTCTCTTGGTAAGTGTTTCATAATCCTAAATAATCCACTATATGGCTTAAAACATTACTATGGTGTTAATTTTTAAGTTTTAAGTGATTAACACTTTATATAATTAGCTATATTGAAAATAATTATAATTTATAACTATCCATTTTTTATCTAAACAATTTTGCACATATTAAGTCTTAAAAAAACCCCCATCCATTATACCTTTATCAAAAGGTAACAGATAGATTTGAAGTGGGTCAGATTTAGATTTTGTATAACACGTGGATGGAGAGAGAAAAGACATTTTGACTAGAACTGTATGTAGCAGTTTTGAGAGTTTTAACTATTTTTGGTCCAAAGCAATTTTGGGTAGTTTAATGTGTTGTTGTATAACAAAAAATACATTTATAAAGAGGGGATTCATTCCTCCAAATATTTTTATAGGTGGGATTTTAGGTGTTTGAAGGATTTGGAAGGTATTCAAATTACACCAAAAGGATTCTATGCAGTATACAAGACAACAAATTGAATAGTATAAACATTTCTTTCAAATTTGATATTTATGATTGAATAATGGTTATAAAAGTATATAAGAGGTTTACAAGGGTTTATTAAATGATATTTTAATGGTTTACATTAAACTTTAATCATATTTTTTATGACACATGACTATACATTTGGATCTTTAATATTTTGAAAGGAAACATGTTATTTATCTCTCAAGACGTATAACATTTTGAAGACCAGTGATTAAAATCATCCTCTTACATTAAGATGTATTGATTTAAGTCTGATTACACATTTCATGATCTAATAAATTCATTTTGAGAAGGCTTTCATAATTTGGTAGAATTTCTTGATGTAAAAGAATCTCTAAGAGAGATAAGAAAAGAAGCAAATCCTGCTTAATATTTTCAACTAGAAGTTGAATTCTTGATTCATGATTTATATTGTAACTGAGATGATCCTCTTATTTTTAACTCAATTTTTTCATGTTAGAAGTTAGTGCTTCTTAAATTTCAAAGTTGGTGCTTTAGATATAAGGGATTGGTGTTCCTTGAGATAGGTGTCTCTAAAACATGGTGTTGGTGCTTGCCATAGTTGTAGCTTTAAAAGTTTTGCCCAAGAGGCTAATAAAGTTTTAGATTAAAAATGGTCTTTTAGCCTAAGGGGTTTTTCAATATTAATATTTTATAATATTTTCTTCTTTCATTTCTTGTTCTTATTTCATAACTTCATATTATAATTGTAAAAGTTGAAGAGATTGAAAAGTTAAAAAGAATAAATTTTTAAGTAACCACTAATTCAGCCCCCTCTCAGTGGTGTTTGTATTCCAATAATTTTGGTGTGAAGACTCAAGAGTGAGAGTGTTATCACATGGAATATGGTTGTCCATGTGTCTTTGATTGATCCTTCTATCACAAGGAAGCTCTGTTGATCCATATCAACATCCATAGATGACAAGGCTAAACTATACCATATCAACATCCGTAGATGACAAGGTACTATGTCATATCAACATCCTTAAATAAAGGAAAGGAAAGGAAATACCATATAAATATCCTCCAATGAAGGAAAGGTAGTCACATAATTCTTGTTATTATATTGTAATTCCATTCATTTATTTATTTTTTACTTATTAGTAACTCTACCAAGGGATACCTTGGGACCCCTTTGTGTCCCATCCCACCTTTGAGAACCACTCCACTCCAATACTCAAACACAAAACAAGATCTCATTACAATGAGTTACAAGGCACATAAAGAAAAATATAGTAATGCAATAAGACAAAATCCATTAAAGACTTGAAGTCATAAACCACCAAAACATGGTAAACTGCATTGGTCTCAGACACCAAGAGTACATGTCACTCAGATCTTGGCATAGGAGAATAGCTCAACTACATGTCTGTATGCAGCCTTAGACACCATACATCTACATATCACATGTGAGCTCAACCTCAAGAATGAAGTGTGCCAACACAAGGAAAAAGTAATAACTATAGAACCAAGGAAGGAGGATATCTCATTTCCAAACACTCGAGGCAACAACAAAGTTAATATAATGAAAGACACAACATCAAATAGATCAACTAGCTACTATGTCAAGAGCATATATTCCTATTGAATCCATCAAGAATCTTGTTAGTACATGAGGAAGGCTCACAAATAAAGAAAATCACTTAATTTCCAAATTCCAACAAAATACGACAAAGTGTAAAAATTAGTATTTTAATATCAAATGGGAAAGTTCAGATTGCAAAGGGGAGATAACTAGAATGACCTCAATACATTTTTCTTCCAAAATCCTAATCCAAAGATAGAGTACTACAACCTCCAATAGGTCAATCATGCCAAACATGACAACATACAAGTTATGGGTGGCATGCAAAATAAGGAAAACCCCAAAAAACCCAAAATTCAAATACCCAACAAAACACTTTTCAAATAAAATTTTTGATTTGGGCACTTCATGGAAATCTGGCTGCATAACATTACCAAAATATCAAAAACCAACATGGGAAAGAAATAAATACTGGCACCCACCCAATCAGGTGAAGAAATAAAATAAGAATGTGGGGGAATACTAAGTCTCAGCCCACTGAACTATTGCAATCGATTTCATATGAAAAGATAGAGTAGTTTAAAAATGGTGAGATGCCCTACCTCACACGAATAATAAAACCCAAGAAAAGGGAAGAAATAATAAAGACTCCATGAAAGTGAATCCACATGAAGATGAAGATTTGTGACATGAATCCAACGAGCTACTACCCACAAAAATTTGAGGACCTAGTCACTCGCAATGAATAAAATTTGAATTTCTCCATAAGAGTATTTAGAGCAAATTCCTATTTTCAAAAGCATGAAATGTGGAAATGAATCTTTTCCCACAATATAAAGTCACTTTTCCAAATGAATTTTGAATAGGTTATTTAAATAATTAAATAAACTACTTGACCTTTTCCAAAATTAAATAAAATCAATTCTATATAACCAGAATCTAACTACGGCTAATTAGCCGATAAATAAAACAAATATTAAATCAAAATTTAAATTACGACCTTCCACAACAATTACAGAGCTCTAAATGAACAGACATGGTCACAAGTCTAACACAATGTACAATATGAATTTGGATTTACCACACGTACCAGAAGGAATAATACAATAATATGGATATATCATCCATATAGTCATGACATTGGCTAACTATGCAAGGCCAAAGTCACTATCTCTTGGTGCCACTGCCTAGGATATAGGTACAGACTCAAATCATGTAACTCGGGATGAATGTGCCTAGTACATGCTCATTAAACATGTAAAATTCAAGTGCAAATGCTCAATATATAAATAGCTGAAGCACATATAACGCAAATAGTCACAATGAAGGAGAACGAGACACTATGTAGAACTCGCAAGTAAGTGACTACGACTCCATCTTGTGTGCTAAAAATGTGTCACACTTCTATGAATCATTATATCCAAGATTTCTCAAGAATGATGTCTCGAAAGGTGACTCATAGCTCTCTATTCATGGAGTGCAAGGGTTTATAATGGAGGCCCTCAGATTGACCTAGTTTGTACCCATGCAAGTACACCATTAAATGAGAGATTCAAAGAGGAAAAGCAAGAATGCTAGTCTCCATGATCATCAAGTATGCATGCAAACGAAAATGAAAGCTATTCTATATGATAACAATGCATGAAAGGAAACTAATCTATATGATAACAATGCATGATTATTCTATGAAAAGAAATACAAATGCAAGATTAATCTATGAAAGGAAACATGAATCAAATCTAATATGCAAGTGCAAAATTAATCTAAATGGATTTTCATGGGGCATGAAAGAAGAAGACAAGAAGAGAGAAGTTGTAATATTCAAGCTCAAGTGCTCAAATTCTTCTCTAAAATTGCTCTCCAAACCTGCTGCATAACAATAGCATAAAATCTTGATCTATTGATTATCAATGATTAATTATTGATTATTGGTTATTGATTTCCCAAATGAGAAGGAGAGATTTCCTTATAAAGAGCAATGTACGGTGGAGATTAAGAGGCAAAAAGAAAATAAGCAATGGTGGATATTAAATCTTGGTTGATCCATGTGCTCATATCTTCAAAAGGCAAAATTAAAGGCTATGATTAAGAGACAAAAAGCCCACCACTTAGGAAGATGTGTAGAAAAAGGAGCTTTCTAATTTTTATTTAATTTGTTTCCTTTTTCAACAAAGAGGGATTTAAGTGGGGGTTTATATAATTAAAAGAGGGATTTTATTTTAATTAAATAATATTATTTTATTTAATTAAAAGGGAGATTTTAATTAAATAAGATAATATTATTTAATTAAGAGAGATTTTAATTAAATAAGATAAGATTATTTAATTAAAAGAGATTTTAATTAAATAAGATTATTTTATTTAATAAAAAGGAATTATTTTCTTTTAATTAAATAAGATAATTGATAAAATGATCAAACCTTAGGAAATATTGAAATAATTGAATTAATTATGATTTGATCAGGGAAATTGATTTGAATTGAAAATGTTGCAAAGCATTGATTCAGGAATTTGATAAATTGATAAAATGATAAATTGAAGAATGGGGCCCAAAGTCTAGGCGACCATTTTAGGGTGCATACATTAGCCCCTCTTTGACTAATGTGTGATCTTTATGGGAACACATGTAGTCAAAGAATGCAGCTAAAGTGTGAGATCGATTTGGGATCACAAAATAACCCAAATGTGATCGACGGACGAGAACACATTAGGACAAAGATAAGTTGATTGAAAAAGACAAAGACAACACCCCTGTAAATAGGTAATTGAAATGTCCAAGATAGAATCTCAAGAAAGGTTTCCTCAAGTGAAGCAATTGATAGGATTGATAAAGTTGAATCAAGGATTGAAGTTTGATAGGTACTGCCCCCTTGTGATTGAAATCGAAATGAGATAGAGGAGAAACTAAAAATTGATAAAATTGGTCAAATCCAACTAAAGCTAAGGTTCTTGATACAAGATGAAAGATATAAGGATCACTGAACCAAGGTAGATCATCAAGCAAAAAATTTCAGACCAAAACTCCTAGTCGTTTAAGAGATATGATCAAATCTTTGAAAATCTAGGGTTTTCATCTCCAAGCAAATCTGGACAAAGGGGTTAGCTCCAAAAATAATAAAAATCGGCATGTAAAGGTGGGTTGCCCCACAGTGGGTGCCAAAAATCTATCCTAAAAATGTTTCACACTTCTATAAATCATTATATCCAATATTGCTCAAGAATGAGGTCTCGAATGGCGACTCATAGCTCTCTATTCATGGGGTGCAAGGGTTTGCAATGGAGGCCCACAGATTGACCTAGTTTGTGCCTATTCAAGTACACCATAAAATGACAGATTCAAAGAGGAAAAGAAATAATTCTAGTCTCCATGATCATCAAGTATGCATGCAAATGAAAATGAAAGCTATTCTATATGACAACAATGTATGAAAGAAAACTAATCTATATGATAACAATGCATGATTATTCTATGAAAGGAAATACAAATGGAAGATTAACCAATGAAAAGAAACATGGATCTAATCTAATATGCAAGTGCAAAATTATTATAAATGGATTTCCATGGGGCATGAAAGAAGAAGACAACAAGAGAGAAGTTGCAATATCCAAGCTTAAGTGCTCAAATTCTTCTCCAAAATTGCTCTCTAAACCTCCAGCATAACAATAGCATAAAATATTGATCTATTTATTATCGATGATTGATTATTGATTATTGATTATTAATTTCCCAAATGAGAAGGAGAGGTTTCCTTATAAAGAGAAATGGACGGTGGAGATTAAGAGGCAAAAAAAATAAATAGCAATGGTGGAGATTAAATCTTGGTTGATCCATGTCCTCATATCTTCCAAAGGCAAAATCAAAGGCTATGATTAAGAGGCAAAAAGCCCACCACTTAGGAAGATGTGTAGAAAAAAGATCTTTTTTTATTTTTAGTTAATTTATTTCCTTTTTCAACAAAGAGAGATTTAAGTGGGGGTTTATTTAATTAAAAGAGGGATTTTCTTTTAATTAAATAAGATTATTTTATTTAATTAAAAGGGAGATTTTAATTAAATAAGATAATATTATTTAATTAAGAGAGATTTTAATTAAATAAGATAAGATAATTTAATTAAAAGAGATTTTAAGTAAATAAGGTTATTTTATTTAATAAAAAGGAATTGTTTTCTTTTAATTAAATAAGATAATTGATAAAATGATCAAACCTTAGGAAATATTTAAATAATTGAATTAATTACAATTTGATCAAGGAAATTGATTTGAATTGAAAATGTTGCAAAACATTGATTCAGGAATTTGATAAATTGATAAAATGATAAATTGAAGAATGGGGCCCACAGTCTAGGCAGCTATTTTAGGGTGCATACACATCTCACTTTGTACAAGCACCAACAGGCAAAATGTAGGTTGTGTCTATGTAACCGTGAATTTGCACCTTAGTAAACAAAATATGTTAACAAAATGTGTGTTAGTCTATTGTATTTGTTTGCAAATTACTAACACATGTTAACGCAATTCACTAACACACATGTTGTTAACAACATATTTTGTTTACTAAGGTGCAAATTCATGGCTGCATAGACACATCCATTAAGTTGTGTATGTATAGTTTCAGTGACAATGAAAAATATTATTGTTGCATCAATAATGCGTCAAACACTTGAAACTATCTACTATAGATATGTGTCATAAATTGTGACACACTTCTATGAATCATTCCATCCAAGTTTCTCAAGAATGAGGCCTCAAATATCGATCCATAGCTCTCTAGTCATGGAGTGCAAAGGTTTAAAATGGAGGCCCTCATATTGACCTAGTTAGTGCCCATGCAAGTACACCATGAAATGAGAGATTCAAATGCATGAAAATGAGATCTACTCTATATGATTGCAATGCATGAAAAGAAATTAATCTAAATGATAACAATGCATGATTATTCTATGAAAAGAAATACAAATGCAAATCTAATCTATGAAAATAAACATGAATCTAATCTACATGAATAGCCATGAATGCAAGAAGAAGAAGACAAGAAGATAGAGAAGTTGCAATATCCAAGCTTGAATGCTCAAATCCTCCTCCAAAATTGCTCTCCAAACCTGTAGCATAAAAATACTATGAAAAAGATGATATGAAAATGAGGAGAGGTCTCCTTTTAAAGGAAAGTGAACGATTGAGATTAAGAGGCAAAAATCAAACGCTATGATTAAGAGACAAAAATCCCACCACTTAGGAGGATGTGAAGAAAAAAGGATTTTTACGTAATTTTCATTTAATTTATTGCCTTTTTCATCAAATAAAGTGCTTTAAGTGGGGATTTTTATTTATTTAATTAAAAGAGAGGTTTTCTTTCAATTAAATAAATTAGAAGAATTTTATTTAATTAAGTGGGAGATTAAATCTTTTAATTAAATAAAAATGATCAAACCTTAGGAAATATTGAAATAATTGAATAAATTAATTACAATTTGATCAAGGAAATTAATTTGAATTGAAATTATTGCAAAGCATTGATTCAGAAAATTTGATAAAATGATAAAATGATAAATGGGGCCCAAAGTCTAGGCGACTATTTTAGGGTGCATACACATACACATCTCACTTTGTACAAGCACCAATAGGCAAAATGTAGGTTGTGTCTATGCAGCCCCGAATTTGCACCTTAGTAAACAAAATGTGTTAACAAAATGTGTGTTAGTCTATTGTATTTGTTTGCAAATTACTAACACATGTTAACACAATACACTAACACACATGTTGTTAACATCTTGTGTTAACAACATATTTTTCTTACTAAGGTGCAAATTCGTGGCTGCATAGACACATCCATTAAGTTGTGTATGTATAGTTTCAGTGACAATGAAAAATATTATTGTTGCATCAATAATGTGTCAAACACTTGAAACTATCTACTAGCATTTCAAGTTTTTTCACATATGTGTCAAAAATAAATACTATATTTTTATCAAATTATGGCACAATTGTAATGTATAGGTGTGTATGATCGAAGAGACACATCTCTATATGTGCATTTATTTGAAGATCTTTAAATCTATCCATTATCTGCATAAAAAATAGAAAATATCAATTTATAGTGTCAATTCCATATAACAATAAAAATATATCAAGTTTAGAGGGATGAATAATATATCTCTGCAAATAGGTGAGAACAAATCCTTAGACCATTTGAGAATGCTGCAACAAATCAATACATATTGTTAAAAATCTTGACGCAACCTTCGTAAACAAAATATTTGGATTTAATATTATCCTATTCTTATCTAAATCAATTGTATTGCTTCTTCAATCTCATGGAGATGAAATTGGAAAATCATTCCTAGTTTTTGAAAGCCATATTTAAAGAAATTTCATCTTTCTCAGGGTGATTTGGCATAGTCTCCATGTATTCCATACTAGAATCAATGAAATAATGTAATGAGCTAGTGAATGAGAATAGTTATAATAATCACCAAATATTATAGAAAATATATCCTTGAGGATGTTATAAAGAGCTATTGGTTCTCAAAGACACTAGATATCATAAATGGTAGTAAGTGAAGAATGTTATAGCAGAGCATATGAAGAAAAAATCTGACTTTATAACACAATAACCCATGCTCAGCATATTTTGTTAAAAAACACGTTAACATATTTTATTTACTGATGCAAATTCGTGGCTGCATAAACACAACCTATGGAAAATGTGCACAACTCTTTAATTATTTGGGGCTCAATTCATTTTTTCTTGTTGACAATATGAGAAGAATTTAAGTGTACCTACATATTTCATCGTTTGAAATTGATTTCATTCTTCTTCTTTTCCTATCGACAAATTTTTTATTTTCTCCCTTACCTTTTTCATGGTTTAACATCTTCACATTTTGGAAATAATTTTTATAGGAAAATTATTAGAGGACAGACAAAAAATGTGTTTTTTGAGAATCATCTAGAAACTTTTAACCAAATGCGTAGTGTAGGTCTAGACTCTACAACCTTTTCTAGTGTCCTCCCACTGTGTGCCAAAGGGAGATCTTTTGAACATGTATTGATTAAGGAATTTTTCCAGATGTTGTGGTTGTGATTGTCTCACTAGGGGAAAGGGACCATTGGTGGCTATAGATAAATTTTCACATTCAATTGACATACCAAATGATATTGGATTTCGATAAATTTTTTTAGTTATTTTCATAGGTGACTTAACTTCTTACAGCTAAGGTTTCAATTTATGGCCAATAACAATACACTCTACAAGAGACGTTATGAGTGAAAGGGTTAAAAAGTGGTCCAAAAAAGTGTTGGCCGATACCTAACCCCCATTTCACAAATAACCACTCTCTCAAATTGTTAGTAGAAGTTCACAAATCTCTAGTAGTGGTGTACAAATGAGCCAATCATGAGCCAAAAAAACTTTAAAATGATCAGCTATTGGTATATATATGATCCACTAGTGGTGACTATGTTTCATAAAAGTGAGTGAACCACTATTGGACCTCAATTCTCTACTAGTTCCTTTCTCCTACATGGTAGAAGTGCATACACAAAAATTTACACAAAAAAAATTAAAATCTCAACTCAATTTAGATCAAAATTATATCATACTTTACTCTTCATTCAAATAAGGCATTTTTATATATAATAATTTATGTGAAGTGTCAAAATAGGGATATTGTTAAAACTTACAATATATACATGATGTGCTAAAAAAATATGCTACCTTCAGGCGACATTATAATTGCAAGATGCCACTATACCTTATTTTATATTTTTGTTTTCACTGTTTAATGCATACAAATATGGGGTGAATAAAAGTATACATATATAAATTTTGATACTCCACCATGGATGAAGGAAAGGCATGATAGAATGGTAAAGTCTGAAACTCTAACAACTTCTTATAACTCAAAATTTTGAATACATATGTTCTCATAGTTATAAATTTATGGTACCATAGCTAATCTCATGGAGAATGAAGAAGTGGAATACATATAAAAACTTGAACCAAGAGGAATATTGGACATAGGAAATAGGTTTTTGGCCCATAGACACATATTAATTGAAAACGAGACATGAAATTTAGTATCAATTCAAGTTTCATTAAGTAAACTTTCTACAATTCCCTATGTTTTGGTTCTCTTTGTAAGATTCATACAATCTGATAAAATCCTCTTTTATGAGAATAAATCCTTTGTATCTAATACAAATCTAGTCATAAATATTTAAATGTTTAACAATAATTTTAAGTATATGTTTCAATTTTATTGTTCCACAATGAAGTCCACTAAAGTTCAACTACACAAGATGAAAGTGTTAACCATATGATTGAAAATTAGGTAATGTGTTGAAAGTTATAGCATTGATCTATCTTTAGTGACAATATTTTATAAAAATAATATTTTAGCATAATAGTGACTATTATAAAGATCTCTATGATTTATGAAAATTATTAAAAAATTATGGATTATTTCTAACAATGATGACTCGCATTATAAGAAATTGTTTATATCTCTTTTGCAAAATGTGATAGCTTGTTTAAATTTAAATTTGATAGAAGCAAACTTTAAATTGTATTTAAGAAACTTATAGTGCAAAGTATTATTTCTGATACTCTAAGGTCTAATTATTCTAATTTGTCAAATACCAAAGCAATTTGCTATTTGATATTCTTTAGTTTCTACTTAATAATCAAATTATGGGATGATTATAGTACAATAACTAGATCTACATTCTATAAATATATTGTAATTTTATTTATAAAATTAAATTACTCATTTAGATACATGTGTGTGTCAAGAATAAATTTTTTTAAGCTATAGAACATCATATGAGAGGGTGCACTTGAACAAATGAAGCACACCAATCAGAGTCACACAAGGGAACTTGATATTATGTCACATATCATGATTATGTATACTTGATATTTTATTGGTGTCATCATACTTCGTGTTTCGAGGGATATGCACTGGATTGGAATGGTTGATTCACAATGACCAATCCTTTAATTTGTTCCATGTTCTAGTGTCCAATCTTCCATGAGTAATGATTTTCATTTATAAAATATCGGTAGTTTCAAAATCTAGAAGAAATTGAATTTCCACTTATGAAATCAATGTTGAATTTATGAATATTTTTTATATTTTGTTTATCAAACGAAATTCTCTTTTACGTGTCTATGTGCATGCTATGAATGAAAAAGTTGAAGTGAACTAGACCATATGCGAGGGTGCATTTGAACAAACAAACCAGACGAATCAAAGTCACTCTTGAGGAAAGTTGACATTAAGTCTCGCACCATGATTTCTTATACATGATATCTAGTTGTTTTCGTTTTATTTCACATTTAAGTGATATTCATGGGATTGTGGTTCTGCCTCGTAATTTCACTATCTCTTTATATTTTTTCATGTTCTAAAGTACAAAACTTTTGGGAGTAATCTTTATACTTTATAAAATATTTATTGTTACAATGTTTAGAATCAATTGAAATTCTATTTAGTAAACCTCCTAAAATTCCTTAGGTTTCTTTCCCTTTAGTAAGCCTCTTGTACAATCTAGGGAAACATTCTTCTATAGGAATAAAACCTTTGTATCTTATAGAATTATATTCAAATTGTTAATTGACTTATATTAACTTAATTATGGGGCATTTTATGTGATTCAATATTATAATTGTTTGTGCCTAAGATTTAACAATAATTTTAAACTTATCTTGAATTTAATCCAATTAAATTCAATAATTATTTGTGTAGTTGAATTTGATTGTAAGAACATAAAAAAATATGTTTTAAATTAATTTCAAAAAATTGTAACAATATAGTGGCTATATTTTATAACAATGAGATCCCAAAGATTTAAGAATTGCACCTATATTAGCATCATATGCTTTGTGTTGTCATTGACTCCAACTACTTGGTTGCATTAGTGTCAAATTTATACGGTTCATAATTTATCGTACTTGATAAGTTGATAAAGTATTAATTGCACCTAATTAGATATTGTTCTATGAAACAAAGAGTATTTGTTGTTTGATATGTAGGAAACGACACTTGGTCTGATGATGAGTTGTGCTATGTAGGGAAGAGTATTTGTTGTCTTATTTATGAAAAAGAGTATTTGAAGTATAATAGAGGTTCAACATTGTGTGTTTAGATGATTCTCTAATGACTAATGATGTCAGAAAGACAATATGAGATGTATTTAGAAGATGGAGAAGCTAGAATATGCAGGAAAGAGTATTTGAAGACCTTATGGGAGAATGCTCTCTATTCCTCCACATAAGATAATGAAGGATTGCGGTGTTGGATATAATGGCTATGATATGTGAATATTACACTTAAGGCTTAAACAAAATAGGCCCAAGAAGATAGTTAAGATCCCATGAGGCACATTTATTTCTTCAAAAGTGTATTATAAACTAGCATTGAATCTCCTTCTATGTGAAGGTCCAAAATGCTCAACTCTAAGGCATGATCAAGGCTTATACCAAGGCTTCCAATTTATATTGGTAGAACCCTTAGAAACCTTCTTGCATAGTGCTATGATATTTTTACCTTCACAATTATGAATAATAGCACCAATGCTGAAGGGACCATGGTTTCCTTTGGGAACTCCATTGAAATTAAGTTTAAGAAAATTAGGAGAGGTGGGAAACCATTTTACTAAGGATCTTTTGGAAGATAATGAGGCTATCTTGAGGGTTCCAATAGTTGGAGGAGGTTTCAAAAGGGGCCAATTCTTTAGAATCCTATAATCCTAGGAGGTGAAAGACTAAGCTTTGCTTATACTTCTGTTAAAAACATTCATAGTAGATTTTGAAATAGAATTTTTAATACTCAAGAGTACCTATTATACTGAGGAAGAGACTCTTATGAATATTATATCATTATATTCTAACAAAATTTTCCAAATCAATATTGATGGACATATTTTCTAAATACTAGAGAACAACGAAGCTTTGTAAAGTAAAGGTCAACTTTGGAAAAATAGAAGTAACTTATCAAGAGTTAGAGAGTGCCAGTTTAGTTGGAACTATAACCAATCCTAGAAATTCTAGGAAAAGACACAATTAAGAAAAATTTGATCAAATGTTTTCAAAAAGTAACCACATAAAACAAAAGGGAAGACTGATGTAATACCCAATTTGTCTAGTCTCATGCCAATAAGAATATGATCCTACAAAGCTAACCACACCAATGTACCTTATTTTAGGTGACATGAGGCATTCCAACCTAAATCAGAGGGCCAATTAAAATCTATTTCATCATTAAAAGTAGAAATATTTCTTTCTTTAACACTATTAATGCCAAACTTAGATTTTGTCCAAACGCTTTCATCCTCAATGGGAGAAAAAATGAGGCATCTATTGTTTCATTCTTCCTTGAGATATTTCTTGAGGTTGATAAGTAGGAGATTCTTTCCACAACAAGTTAAATTATTATATTTCTATTGGGATTCAACTGTCCAATTTTAGAGTCAAACTCATTGACCCATGTTTCATGATTAGAGGTTTACACAAACCCATCTCTCATGAGAGTGAATGGAAATATTTACACTTATTTCATCTGGGTGATGCTCACAGAGGTGAAGCACTAGGACTCTCTGGGAGGTCACCCATGCTAGTACTACTCAAGCTCAAGCGTGCTTAGCTTCTAAATTTTGTCCAAGGTTAAGCCCACTTTTCTTGAAATCCCATTTGCAAAACCTTCTACAATTGTTTTTCCTTATGAAAAATTAAAATGTTTTTTTACAAATAGGGTTGCAATAAAAGTGGGCTTAACATGGGAGGAAACTCTGAAGTTAACTGCACTTGAGCTAGACTAGTATGGGGATGGGTGACCTTTGGGGAAGTCTCGGTGCTTCACATCTATGAATGTCACCTAGATGAAATGAGTGTTAAGTGTTTCCTTTATTCTCATGAGAGATGGATCCTTATGAACCTCTACTCATGAATGATGGGTAAATGAGTTTGACTCAAAAAATACATAGTTGAATCCTGATAGTAATATCACAATTTCTTGAGGTCACTGGGGACAAGAAGAAAATCAAATTCTTTACAAAAAGCTCTTTGAGCACATGTAGAATAGACAAGTTGAAAGCAATATTTAATTTAAATCTCCCATGAAAGGTTAATAAAAATGGAAATCTCAAACAAATCCTAATTTGGTTTGGTGTGCCCATTCAAAATAATCCTCCTAGAATATTTTATAGGTGTCGCTATGGATTAACTAATAAATATAGTGAAGGATGAAGTTTCTAAAATATTATATGAATTTCAATAGTTTGAGAACCTTTTGGGGACAAAAGAGGTAGTGAAATTATGATGTAAATTGTTGTTTAAATATTTAAGAATCATAAGTCTACTCCACTTTAGGGACGGATTCTTATATAACCTCAAAATCAATTTTTTTACCAAAGGCTTTATTTTGTTGTTCCAAACTTCTAATATCTATCCCACACTAATTTTTGTAAAGGCATACCTTTTGCAAAGGTAAAAAAGGAATTTGGTCCTTATTTTTAATATTATTAGACCAAAAAAAAGATTTGAGGACTGCCTAAATACTTGATTGGGCTCCTTTTGGAAGTTGAACAATACACACCAAATAGATAGTGTTATGCCCTGCATCCTTGTCCCTACATTTTGTGTGCAAAATGTTGGGTCCCCCTTTTTTTTTTTCTTTTTTTTTTCTTTTTTCTGTGGCTTTTCCTTGTTTTTCTTTTCCTTTTTGCTTTCTTTCTCCAGGGTTTTCTTCCCTGGTGTGTGTTGTTTTCTTGGTTTGTTTTTCTCCTCTGGGATCCCGGATCCCGGAGGTTGCCTTTTGGTTGGAAGCTAGATTCTGGACTCCAGGATTTTTTTACGATGATGTTCCTAAGTCTTAAGAACATCATCGTAAGGAATCTCCGGGCCCGGAGTCCGGATGTTTTGCCTAACCTGAAATCTCTGGAAGGAGGAGGATTACTTTTACCGCGGGTATAAATAGACTCACCTGTCATTTTCACACTTACCGCGATTAAAACCTTTGAGCACTTAGAGCGAAATAGAGCGATTTTCAAAGTGATTAGCAGAACAGTTACAAAGAAATTTGGGATAATCAAAGCTTAACACCTTCTACTATTCTTAGACATACGCTAGTGCTCCGTGGTGGTGATCTCGACAGCTTGACGATTCAAAGTTGTTGCAATGTTCTCCTGGTAATCTTTCCCTTCCTCTGCCTTCTGCGTTTTCAGGTTGGTTTCTCTGCTTCCCTCCTCTTCGCTTTGCTTTTGTTTTCTAGTTTTCTTTGGGTTTGCCTATTTTTGTTTTCATTTGCTTTGTTTCTCTGTTATTTCTTTGGTCTTCTGGTTTTTCCGCTTGCTGGTCGCTCGGCTCTGCCAGAAGGTTGTTCACCTTCTGTGCAGATGTAGATAGTTTGTAAATAGTCTGTAAATAGCCTGTAGATAGCTTGACCATAATGTAAGTAGCTGTATATCCTTGTTTCAGCTTTGTCTAGTTTTTTCCACGGGAGTCTTTCCATGTGTATAAAATTGTATATATGTATATTTCTGTAGGTAACCCTTGTATATCTCCTTCGTTCCATGTATATACCCCTCAACTCTTTATATATCCTTCGAGATGGCTCGACGAGCTGGTCAAGTCACCCTTGCTGTTGGTTTTTTGCTTCCAAGCTTGCTTCAAGGCAGAAAACCACCTGTTTGAAACTCGGCTCTCGGCCGGTTTCAAACAGGCAATTTTCTCTCTCCTCCATCAAGGCTGTCAGAGCCTCATTTATTTCCCATGTGCACAATTTCTTCTGGCCAAGTGGCTTTCCCTTTTCGTGCATTCAAAAAATTGGCTCCGCCGCCAGTGCCATCACATCTATTCAATGCCAGTGCACGTGGCGTCCACGTGGACTTGCTTCCACATTCTTCTTCGCTAACGGTCATTATATCTCTGGGCCTCGAGCCTCTTTCTGCCATTCATCCTATGTCTTCGTCAAATGTGATAAAATTTCCCAGACCCGGAGATACAATGAAAAATCCTAAGTTTATGTTTTTCTTTTTGGATGCTTATGCGTAAAACTAACTTTTCAAGAAAAGAAAACGGCGCGGTGGTAAGATCTCTGGACTCCGGAGTTACTATTTTATTTTGATAAATATGTTCTAACGGTCGCTTTGTCTCATAGGTCCGGACTTCATTTTACAAACTTGTCTAAAGCATCCGCATCATCTCCTCCCAGAAGTCTGGAGTTGCCATCCACAACCAAGACCAAGGTAGCGGCAAAGTCAAAAATAGAAAAGGCCCTGGCAAAGCTGCCCCTCACCATGAAGTTTGTGCAAGGTGAGGAGATTGTGGGCTGAAAGATTGAGTCCAGGGTAAAAATGATGACCGACCCTAGTGTCAAGACTTGGGCAGAAATGCAGGCCCTAGTGAAGATAATGCATATCCAGCGACAGGCTGGAGACAAAATTGCAACCAACATCGGAGGGTCCGGGATCCTTCGGGCAGCTTGCTTCCCATGCTCCATGCAGTCTCCGGAGCTTGTTCTCACTTTGGCGGCCAACTACAACTCTTCTGTGCGGGTCGTCATGTTAGCAGCTGTAGAACCCACGGGATTCCCCACTCCACTGGTGTCCTTTGACCCAGTTAATTTCCAAGCAGGCCTGGGAATCCCATAATTTTATAGGGCCTCGGTGGTCACAAGGACCGAGGCCTTGAAACAATTCAATCAACTGGAGGATGTTGCCCGGGTGTACATGAACATCAACTGGCTAAAGGTCCCGAAGAGGGATCCGAAAAGAATGAAGATAGATATCCCCCGCTTTGAATTCAAGGAAAGCATCCAAATGGGGATGATAGCATTGGCCGGGGTATTTGGGCAACCCTCCGCCTAGGAATTTGCAAAATGGATGTACTATTTCCTCCTGGGCATCTCCACTAAAGGAGAATTCTTTGACTGGGCGACAATAATTTACAATCATGTCGACTCCCAGTTCCTGCAGCTGAACGAGAAGAAGAAGTTCTACATGACTTCTTATGTTTTCTAGGCTCTGGCCCAATAGAGGCCCCACTCCAATGGCCTACTTACAGATGGCATTCTCAGACCTGGCCGGGGACAGAAAGCACCGTGGGACCATTTCCCACAGATTCAATGGGAGGCCAGCTTCCCCAGTTACTACCAGGTAAATGACTCCTTCGTTTACTACCATTTGCTCACACTCACCCGGGGTGCCGGATACCGCCTATCTACTGAGGTGATGAAATTGGTTAGTAGTTATGCGCACTACTATATCCTGTTCCAGTAGCACGCATAGATTAGGGTCGCTAGCTTCTCTGAGAAACCCTACTTTTTGCCCAAACATTATGGGGACAAGATCGTGCTGCTGAAATATTGCCGGCAGATGATGGAGCTACATACCCTCTTGGCCCACAAGAAGGTCCCCAACGTTTCGTTCCCAATCTCCTGTGGGAACTACACCTATAATCTAGCCACCACAAAGGAGGAAGATAATGAGCTACAATGTTATAACTTGCAGGAATTTTATATGGCGTGGAGAAATTTTGATCCGCATGGCAGAATTGCAACGGCACTGCCCCGGGCTTCAGAGCCCACCACGCACACATGGAAGACTTCTGGGAAGATCGCCAGGATAATATGGATGTGCGCAACTGGAATTATAATATAATGACGGCCAGAATGATGCAGGAGCTAAAGCTCCAGAGGTTCTCGGTGGGCTTCTCAGATGACGCCCCCACCATAGATCCCCAGTACAAAGAAAAGGGGATTGACAAAATGCCACTGCCGGTAATGAATTAGGCCCTCCAAGAGGACGACACGATTGAGGACTTCACTCAAGAAGTGGTCGAGAGAAGTCATGCCTATTTTAAGAAGGCGTGCTCCGGGAGTATGCACCTAGCCTCCAGGCCGGTATCAAAAGCAACACCATCGCCGGTACCAAAGTTGACTCCAGGGGCCGGGAGTTCGGCACAAGGTACAGACAAGGCAAAGAGGATAGATACAACCTCCTCCGCACAAGAAGTCCCCATTCAGGAATAGATCAAGCAATTTGTAGCGGCCTCCCAACGAATGAGGGAGCAGTTAATCACAAGGCTTGCCACTCCCCCGCTAATGGCCGGACCAATTCGTCCTCCTTCCTCCCCATCGCTGGCAGCCTTAATGGCGAAGGCGACGGGGGTGGATCCTACGGAGGCAGCAGCCATAGCCGATGCGGGGCCGCCTCTGATCACCTAGAGGAAGAGAAAGCACATCAAACAGCCCAAGGTAGAACCAACGCCAAGGGCTTCCCTCCCAAAAGAAGTGGAAATCCTTTCTTCTAGTTCCCCGAAACCAGAGAAGGAAACAGAACAAATGGAGGACCCAGCCAGTCCCCCTCTAGAAGAGGAGTTTGACATGTTTGCAGCTGATGATTTAGGAAACCTGTAAGGGGACAATACACAAGTGGAAACGGAAGTCCCGGAGCAAGAGCAAGAGGCTGTGGATCCAGAGGACCTGGAAGTAGAAGCTGCAAAACAAGAAGAGCAGAAAATAGAAGAAAAGAGGCCAAAACCAGAGATTATCTCTGAGGCCCTAGGAACAGAAGGTCCAGGAGTGGACCAACAGCCACCAAGTGAACAAAAGGCATCCACTGGGGAACCCGGACCTAAAACTTCAGGATCAACCATAACCCCAGCCGCCGTGTTCCCAAGGCCACTCCCGGGGGAAACCTTCGGGCAGGTAATCATTGCGGCCCAAACTCTAAATCTTGGCCCGATACTGCCCCTACTACTGACAGATGGAGAAGAAGAAGAAGAGAAGCATGAAGAAGAGATCCCCGAAGAAGCCGACCAGGGTCTAGACACATCAATTGACATCCGGGACCAGGCTGAGGAGATAGAAATTAAGGATGTTGTTGAAGAAGAGGTTCCTGTAGGGAGAGAAATAGAGGAGGTACATGTTGAAAAGGAGCAGTCACCACCGGACACCGGGAGAGAATCTGAAGAACAAACTCTGGCAGGAAGGCCACCTCTCCGACCTCCATGGCTAGAAGAAAGAAGAAAAAGGAAAACCCAATCCGCTCCAACAGTTCCTCTCTTCCTGGCCAAAATGATGGCCCTAGCCCAGGCCCCGCCAAAAGCAAAGAAGGCCCAGATAGTTCATACCCTTCGAACTGGGCCGGGCGGAGAAATAGTTGCAGTAGTGGCAACGCCTCCCCCAGACGCCGATGAAGCGACCGCGGACCCTGCAGACTACAAAATCGTAGAGGTATCCTTGGGAAAAAGAGGAAAGCAAAGCGAAGTAGACCTGCTGAAGGAGGAAACACGGGCAGTGGAGGCCCGATATGAAAAAGAGGCCTAGAGGCTCAAGGCTGAAAAGGAGAAGAATGCAAACCTTATGGAGTTGCTTACAGAGCTGGCCCGACCCCTCAACGCCGCCCCTCCACAGACCTCCATGATAGAGGAATTACCACAGAGCGACATAGACTCCCTGCAAATAATGAAAAAGAAGGCCCAAGCAGTAGACGAATGGGTTGCTCTACAGATAGGAAACACCCAGCATTTCCTAGCAGCCACTCTCCCAGATTTATATACGGCTCGGCAGATTATTTTACAGGCAAAAGCACTGATTGAGCAGTGGGAGAGTGACATCGAGAATTACGAGGTGTGGAAGGTAGAGCTCGAAGAGCTCCTCACCTTGGGGGAAGACATAATTTTTGAATCCAGAATTTTGGGTGAGGAATTATTTGATTTCGTAAGGGCTTAGCACTCTAGACTGGACCTCACATTAGAGGTAACCAAGCAACTGGTGGAGTCCTTATAGGAAAAGGTAAACACAATGAAGTATTATTCTAATTTATACAAGTCATTTGTAATAAAAGCTTCCGGGGTTGATCTCCTTGGTACAAATACTTATACTCCCGAGGAGTCAGTTTTGGGGAATTTTGATGAAATGATGGCATCTCGGTATCAATCCCCGGAGGGGATGGATGGGGCCCGAATGGAAAAACTGACCAAAATGGTGCTTAAGGGCCATGATGCCGCAAGAATGGCAGATGAGTTTAGAAATAATGTTCCAGACCTGGCGGAACAAGTTGAAGTGACCAGGCATAGAAGGGCCAGCCTAAGGAAGATTGATGAAGATGGCATTTTCCGCATCCTTCAGGCCTTCAACGATAATAAACAACCTTAAGCATTCTCCTGGAACCGGGGAAACTTGAGCATTAAGCATTCTTTATTCTTTTGGAGGGGTAAGTTCCCGGATCCCAGAGTTCCAGATCCAAAATTTTGTATTCTTTAAAGTGATTTGTGTCCCGGTCCCCGAGGCCGACCGGTCACTTTTAGAGGCGGTTAATAAAGACTGTCAGAGGGTAGTTGGGCATATCAAGAGGCGTTGGCTCGGTAGTTGGTTTCTGACAGGGTGGTCTTTTTAAGGTGCTGTTCAAAGGTACACCTGGCACATTGGAGACAGGGTGCCGCATTTCCCATTTATGAGGCATGTAGCCTCGGTCCCCGGGGGACCTACTTTCTTCTTTCTTCTCACCGGCTCTCTTCTCAAAGCCAATTCTTCCGATGTATATTCTTGTCTTCTTCTTCTGACATGGCATACCTATTTCATCTCCAGGTCTTTTATAGGGTGGCGCAGGTAGTACCGGCCCCCAGATATTATATTTTATTAAAACATAGTAAAATAGGGTTAGGGTTAGAGGGAGTTGTATAAATAGGCAAATTGGCCCATTTCCAAGGGTCCGCGAAATTGATGATTTTGTTGTCCATAAGAAATAGCAAAGTGATTTCTGGTTTTAGTTGTAGAGATCAATGCTCCATTGTTCTGTTATTGGTAGTTAGATGCTCCCTTGGAACCACCATTGTATCACGCACCAGTGCTTGCTGGACTAAACATTAATGAAGAAGGAAGGATTCTTGGCGATGAAGTTGTTAACGTCTCTGCTTCTGAGTTAATGGTATTTCATGTTTTAATGTTCTGTATGTCCTTCACTCTGATATGTTAAAGTAGATTAATGACCTCTTTATTTCTGCTACTGATAAAATGCTAACTGATGGTTGTGTATTTCTTCAGTATTTAGTATAGTCTTTCAGAGTGTTGTCGATGTTCCAGACTTTTCAGCATGACTGTAGTTAGATAAATGTTCCTAACCTTGCAGGATCTTTTTTGTTTTATTCGCTAAGTGTAGAATGCTCTGGGAAACCCTTACTATTTTGAATCTCCAAAGGAATGAGTTGAAGTAACCAGCTATCCCCTTTGAAAATAGTCACCTCTCCCAATCGAGCCTCGCATCATCGTGACCCGATACCCAAGTGCTTGAAGGCCTGGAGGATTTATTTCTCCCGGACAACCTTTGCAGGCGGAGTTGGCCGATTTCTCCGGAACCCGGTGATAATTTATGACCATTGGCGGACCCGATTAGCAAAACCCCGTCAACAGAAACTGGCGCTAGAAGGAGGGCATGAACTCATCCCCCTCCCAAGATTCTGATTTTACACCTCCTGAGGGTTCCCCGAGTTGTAGTTTTAGGAGACAAGCCTTTAGTGGGATTGGGTCCTTTTCCCCAGCTAAATTTGAAAGAGTCCTTAGGTCTGCCCCGAACCCCGGAAGGTTTGTCGAACTTGAGCCTCCTGCTCGAAAGAAATGAATGTCGAAAGTCATACCAGCCATTGTTGTCTGGGGATCTACCATATCTCCGAATACCCAAGCTCCTTAGATAGTCCCGGGAACTAGTACCCAAACTACCCAACATATAGTTCCCCCAATGGCTGCATACTTTGGAAATACTAGGTCCCCAATGGGCACTTTTTTGGGTGCAATCAATGACTTACCCTCCCACCCAGAGAAGATTTGCCCGCAATATGAGCACTTAGGCTCACGGACTGCAGAAGAACATTTACAGGCATACAAAGATGCCATGAATCAACACCGGATCCAGCATGAAGATGTTGTGACCCACATGTTTCGCTTGTCCTTAGGACAAAGTGAGTTGAAATGGTACCTAAACCTTCCCGCCAACTCCATAAACACTCGGCAGGATATGGAGGACGCCTTCTTGGCTGCTTTTCGCATGCATGTGGACCTAGCCTGGTCCCACAGTCAGTTCATGTCTATCAGAAAAGAACCCAATGAACCTCTTGCAACATTCAACCATAGGTTCCAGTGTGCCCTGAAGAGGTGCACAGGCCCTTTTGTCCCATCGCCAGATGTTACCATACAGACATACCTTAATGCGATGGACCCTTTCGTTGCCACCCTCCTTTGGAGAATAACCGCCCCGAGCAACTGGGATACTTTGGAAAAAGTCTACAACCTATCCTTAGAGTTGTCTCGTGGTCTCAATAAGTCCCTGGGTGGGATTGGAGAGAGTGCACCTTTCAATATGATCCCCGGCAGAACTGCTTATGCCGGGGGTTATAATCCCAATCTTGCAATAGGTGCCCCCTCAATGGCGGTTAATCCCTTGCCACCTTTGATAGACCAATAGGCACAATATGTTTACCGCTCCCAGACCCAGATGACACCGGGTCTGGAAGTCTTCCCTTGGAATCAGCTACAGAAGACACAATAGACTAAGACACAACCGTCCGGAGTGCCCTTCTTCCAGTCGTCCGTAGCTGGAGGATTGTCATCCTTGACTCTGGTTAATCCTGCTGCTTTCCTGGGAAGCCAACAATAGCCATAGCCATCCTATTATGACGCTAACACTCAGTTGACCACCAAGGTTGAGTCCCTCTGGCGAATGCTGTCCACTCTGACCATGGACATGGGTCAACTGAAGGCTGGGTCCTACGCGCCCCAAAACATAAATTTCCATAGGGGAAACATCTTCTCTGGCCAGCGAAACAACAATGCTAGGGGAAAAAACTTCAACAACGGGCCTAGGCCCAACCAACAATAATGGAATAATAACGCTAACACTGGAGGCCCGCCTCTGAACCAAAACACCAACTAGAATGGTGCTTGACCATCCCATTTTACGCCAGTCGCAGACTTTGATCCCATGACTAACTGGTGTCAGCTACACGATATAGGTTCACACAATGAAGTGAATTGTGCCACTTTGGAGAAAGTCATAATGATCTCCCAGCTGGACAGGCAGCAATCGCACGATACCGCTCCCCGAGAGCCCTCTGTCCAAGAGCAAACCCACAGTGCCTTCACCTGTGATACCATCTTCTTTGGTACTTTCGGAGAAGATGAAGAAGAATCCAAACTACAAGGATTCTTTGATGAATCCATTCCGCCCTTTGAGGCCAACGCCTTTACCAACCCACGGGCTCCATACAACACCTGGAGCTAGGTGGATAAAGCACTATCTTACACACCTATACCCCCTACCAAGGATACTGCTCCTCCCCGGAGTAATGCAACTGATCGACCCATCCCTCCAAAAGGTCCTAGATCTAACTGAGCAAAAGATCTCGCAGAGGAAAATCACCAGTTCCCGAGAGGAAAATTTTATATCACGAAGGTGTTAGAGCAGACCACCACCTCCATGACCTTGATGGAGGTTTTGTTAAATTGTCCCAAGTAGAAGAAGTCCCTTCTGAAGCTCTTAGGGAACCCGAAAGCAGTTAGCCGCCCGCCCAAGACTGTCTCCTTTGAAGATGCTAATGCGGCCGTCTTCCAGGGAAATAATGAGGATCCTCCCTTTCTACTAGGCCTGAACATTTACGGAAAAAATATACACAACTGCCTAGTAGACTCTAAAGCTTCGGGTAACATCATGCCCTTATCCATTTTTCAGAAGCTCAAACTCCACCCCACCCCGTCTTATGGCGCAGTGATCCAACTAGATAAGACTGCTGTAAAAATGGTGGGAGAATTGAAGAACGTCCGGATACACCTTATCTAGGACCCCAGGATAGCCAGCATCATTGACATCCAAGTGGTGGATATCCCAAAGACTTACGGGATGTTACTAAGTCAGAATTGGTCCAAGTCCTTAAATGGATACTTTTCGACTGACTTCACCCACTTGTGGCTTCCTTGGAAAAGAGAATCCAATTAGATCCGGGTCGAAAGCGAACCTCGGATGAAACAGGCCCTTACCGAAGTTGGGAGGGTCAATGAAGTCCTTTTCTCCGAGACCTCTCTGGGGGTGTATCGACCTCTTGAAATCTTAACATTTGATTTCATCCTCGGAGAGGATCCCATAGTATTGCAAAGAGCATAGGAATTAGAAGAAAAGGTGAGAGTTGAAGTCAACTCTCAGGGCCCCACAGTGACCCTTTCCACACTCCTGTCCGGCACTTGGTGTCGAGTGCATTACCAAAAAATTCAGAGCACGAGTGTGAGCCATGCCTATCAATCGCTACCCGACAACTTGTTATCCTCCAGAGTGAACATACAACCGATTCTCTGGGACCCAGTACTTCTACGGGATGCACTCCTTTAGTGCCATCCACCCAGGAATCACAAATCGAAACACCTCCAGGGATAAATTCCACTTCCATGCCGGTAGTCTAGGAGAAAATCCCCAAGTCTCCCAGCAACAATCCAAAGAAAACTCCCCCTCCCCAACCCCAGATTACAAACAATGACTTATGGACCCTAAAATTTGACGGGTCCCAATCCAAACAAGGCTGTGGGGCCGGTGTAGAATTAATCAACCCACGAGGGAAATCCTTCCTCGTGTCCTACAGGCTGCAGTTTAAATATACAAACAATGTCACCAAGTACGAGGCCTTGGTCCTTGGACTCCTATTCACGCTAAGGAAAGGTATCACCCGCCTCCGGGCTCTGGGTGATTCAGAGTTGGTTGTTAAACAAGTCCGGAGTCAATACACATGTCATGACAAAAGGCTGGCCACATACCGCAACCAGGCTTGGAGCCTTATTGAAGATTTTGATGCCTTTGGCATTGACCTTATTCCCCGACGACGGAACTATGTCCCAGATGCCCTAGCTGTTTCTACCAGCACACTTGAGCCGATGGCTGGCTCATGACTCTGAAGATTTTTAGTTGAGATGGTCCCCACCCCCTCCATTCCAGACAATGTTACTCACTTTAAAGTTTTTGAGGACGATCAACATATCCTCGCCTTCATGGCCAATGTTGGTGTTTTCAAGGATCAGATAGTGGAAGAACGAGACCACGATGACACTGGATAGGGTGATGAAGACAATGGGATCATGGACTTTCCCACCAACACTATCCCTAAGGGGATGGTTGCATTAGAGAAAATCTTCGATTCAAACCCTCGGGCCCGTGAGAAGGTATCATCCTCCCTTGAGGGAGGAAAGTTTTAAAAGGTTAACATCGGCCAGCCCGGTGAAGAAAAGATCATCCACATAGGTACCTCCTTCTCCCCTGAGGAAAAGGAGAAGATTCTCACGGTTCTCTGGGAATACATTGATGTGATTGCCTGGGGATATGAAGACTTGAAGACGTATGACACATCCATCATGACTCATACCATTCCCCTGAAGTCAGACGCTAAGCCCTTCCGGCAAAAGCAAAGACCGATCAACCCCTTGATAGAGCCTCTGATTCGTCAAGAGGTAGAAAAACTGCTGTCAGCCTAGATAATCTTTCCAATCTGGCATACTACATGGGTTGCCAACCTGGTCCGAGTCAGAAAGAAGAATGGTGAGATTCGCCTTTGCGTGGATATCTAAAATTTGAACAGGGCATCCAAAAAAGATAATCACCCTCTCCCCTCGTTGGACGAGGTGTTACAGATAGTAAACGAATCTCAGATGATGTCTTTCTTGGATGGATATTCGGGATACAACTAGGTCATGGTTAAGTATGAGGATAGAGAGAAAATAGCGTTTACCACCAAGTGGGGAACGTTTGCGTATAGAAGAATGCCCTTCGGGTTGATCAATGCGGGGGCTACCTTTCAGAAGGCCATGGACATTGCGTTCGAAGGCCTTGTAAATCAATGCATAATCATCTACATGGATGATTTGACCGTCTTCTCCCAGGACAGGCATGATCACGCCGCCCACCTCACTCAGATCTGCGAGAGATGTCGCCGGTATGGAATATCCCTCAACCCTAAGAAATGTATATTTGGGGTCACCAAGGTGAAGTTGCTCGGGCATATCATCTCTGAGAAGGGTATATCCATAGACCCTGATAGAGTCGAAGCATTGCTAAACCTAGAGATGCCTGGTAGCAAGAAAGAAATGTGATCCTTCTTTGGAAAAATCAACTTCGTGCATCGATTCATCACAGGATTCGCAGAGATAGTTAAGCCACTCAACGAAATGATGAAAAAGGATACCAAAATTGAGTGGAGTCCTGAAGCAAAGCGGGCGTTCGCCCAGATTAAACAGATAATAATGGAGGCACCTGTCCTGGCTAGTCCAGACTATTCCCTCCCATTTTACATATACTTGTTTGCTTTGCCGCATTCTGCCAGGGCAGTACTAACCCAAAAGGTTAAAGGGGAGGAATGACCAATTTCTTTCATGAGTTCCCCCTTTAAGAATGCCGAAGTTCAATATTCATCACTGGAAAAATAGGCCTTTTCTCTAGTTCACGCCGTGAAGAAATTCTGGCATTATATTCTCTGGAGCAAAGTGCATGCTATCATCCTAGACCAGGCTGTCAAATCTCTACTGATGCAAAGTGAATTGAGTGAGAGACGGGGGAAATGGATGGCCGTCCTCTAGGAATACGATTTAGAGATGCAGCCCATGAAAATAGTTCGAGGCCAGGGACTAAGTTGAACAATAGCAGAAGCGATTCCCCATGTAGAATGTCATACTTATACGGTGGAATCCATTACCCAGGATCTGTGGTATACCGATCTGGTATACTTGCTGCTAAACAACAGATGCCCGGAGGGATTACCTCCCCACAAACGCTGCGCCCTAAAGATGAAAAGCGCCCATTTCATGATCAAAAACTCTATGCTTTACCGTCGAAACTACGAAGGAGTGTACCTCCGGTGCATCGACAGGGACCAAGCTGTAAAAATAATTGATGAATTCCATGGACAGTTTGGAACCAAGCATGGTTCAGCTGACGCCATTGCCCATCAGATCCTTCGGGCTAGATACTATTGGCCCTGTATCTTCAGGGATGTTTATGGTCATGTCATAAAATGTCATACTTGTCAAACTGTGGTACATCATGAGCGTAACCCAGCCATGCCTCTGCAACCAGTCTATGAGGCTAGACCCTTTGCCTAGTGGGCATTTGATTTCATCAGGGAGATTAACCCCAACTCATCTGCCAACCACCGATACATTCTGACTGCTACTGATTACTGCACCCGGTGGTCTGAGGCTATCCCTTGCAAAAATAACATGGTAGACATAGTCATCAAGTTTTTGGAAGAAAACATCATCACGAGGTTTGGAATGCCCTTTGCTTTAGTATGTGACAATGGTCCGGCATTTTCTTCCTCACAATTACTCGAATGGACCTACAACTGAAAGATCACACTGAAGTTCTCCAGTAACTATTATCCTCAAGGAAATGGCATTGCTGAATCAACAAACAAGAATTTACTTGAGGTGATCAAACGTCTGTTGGAACAAAACCCCCAGGATTGGCACCAAAAACTGAAATTCACCCTCTGGGCGGATCGCATTCATATTAAAGCCACCCTGGGGACATCCCCATTCCACCTGGTTTATGGTCAGAACCTGATATTCCCAGTCAACTTACAGATCTCATTTTTACAGTTTATGCAGGAATTCAACAACAGGGACAACATTATAGAGGTTCAAATTTTGAATTTGGTACGAATGGAGGAACAACGAGACGCAGCCCTTGAATATTTCGCGCATCATCAAGCAGTAGTAAAATGATGGTTTGACCAAAGAGCCCAATACAAGGCTTTTCAGATCTCAGATCTGGTCCTGCTGTGGGATAAGGCCTGGGAGAAGAAAGGAAAGCACACCAAGTTCCAACAGCTCTAGCTCAGACCATACTTAATCTCAGAAATCTGCGGGGCAAATACTTATCGCCTTAACACCTTGACTGGAGAATCTGTCGCATTGTCTGTTAATGGGTGGTTTCTCAAGCATTACTTTGAATAAGGGTAAGTTTGTCCAAAGTTGTATTATATGTAAATATCCCCTTGTAAATAGTTGTTGGCTGTCCTCCAGGGCAGTCTCCCCCTGTCTTTTGCTTTTGTTGTCTTTGTTTTCACTTTTGGCTTTCTTTTGGTCCCGACATTTTGTTCCATCTTGTAGGAACTAGAAAGCTTTGCATAACTTTGGCCTCTGGTGCAATGCCTCTTGCATGGTGAATTTTAGAATCTATCTTTATCACAGTGGAATCAACCCGGTCTCTGGGATTGTTTGCAGGTTATGGAACATTTTCGGGCAATCTCCATTGGGTGTTGTCTCCAGGAGTCTGGCAATCAGTGAATAGTAATAATACAAGGAACAAGTAATCGGACACGCCGGGGGTAGATCAGCTGTACTGGTTGATTGATCCACATCTGAAAATCCAAAGAAATTTCTCCTGGGTCCAGAGTTTTACCCTCTCTAAATATCTAAATATAAGTGGATAGGTGAAAGGAGCACCGCCATTTGAATTTTAGCTAAGCTTGGGTTCAATGGTGAAAGTACTGCCTTCCCCCACCTGGAAATAAATAAAATAAAATGAGGAAAAGCAGGATGAAACTCCAGTCTCCGGGGGGAAAGCAATCAAATTGATGACCTGTTCGATGTAATTAGTACCGCTTCTCTATTCCCCCCAGAGGTCATCAGCTTGATTTCCTTTCAAAGCACACACAACACCACTAATGAAAGGCTACGGACTTACTCTTGTGTGGTCGAGTTCTCTCGGATATGCTGCTCTCTGCTTGTCAAACACTTTGGGAGGACGATTTGTTCCAGTTGTGCTAACTAGAGATTCTACGGTTCTCAAATGTGCTAAGGCATTTATCCCAGATAGTCACCATTTGTTATACCCTGCATCCCTGTCCCTACATTTTGTGTGCAAAATGTTGGGTCCCCCTTTTTTTTTCTTTTTTTTTGCTTTTTGCTGTGGCTTTGCCTTGTCTTTCTTTTCCTTTTTGCTTTCTTTCTCCAGGGTTTTCTTCCCCAGTGTATGTTGTTTTCTTGGTTTGTTTTTCCCCTCCGGGATCTCAGATCCCGGAGGTTTCCTTTTGGTTGGAAGCTGGATTCTGGACTCCAGAATTTTTTTGCGATGATGTTCCTAAGTCTTAAGAACATCATCATAAGGAATCTCCAGGCCTGGAATCCGGATGTTTTTCCTAACCTGAAATCTCCGGAATGAGGAGGATTACTTTTACCGCGGGTATAAATAGACTCCCCCGTCATTTTCACACTTACCGCGATTAAAACCTTTGAGCAATTAGAGAAAAATAGAGTGATTTTCAAAGTGATTAACAGAACAATTACAGAGAAATTTGGGATAATCAAAGCTTAACACCTTCTACTATTCTCAGACGTACGCTAGTGCTCCGTGGTGGTGATCTCAATAGCTTGACGATTCAAAGTTGTTGCAGAGTTCTCCTGGTAATCTTTCCCTTCCTGTGCCTTCTGCATTTTCAGGTTGGTTTCTCTGTTTCCCTCCTCTTCGCTTTGCTTTTGTTTTATGGTTTTCTTTGGGTTTTCCTATTTTTATTTTCATTTGCTTTGTTTCTCTATTGTTTCTTTGGTCTTCTAGTTTTGCCGCTTGCTGGTGGCTCGGCTCTGCCAGAAGGTTGTCCGCCTTCTATGCAGATGTAGATAGTTTGTAAATAGTCTATAAATAGCCTGTAGATAGCTTAAACTTAATGTAAGTAGCTGTATATCCTTGTTTCAGCTTTGTCTGGTTTTTTCCATGAGAGCCTTTCCGTGTGTATAAAGCTGTATATATGTATATTTCTGTAGGTAACCCTTGTATATCTCCTCCGTTCCATGTATATACCCCTTGGCTCTCTGTATATCCTTCCAGGTGGCTCGACGAGCTGGTCAAGTCACCCTTGCTATTGGTTTTTTGCTTCTAGGCTTGCTTCCAAGTAGAAAACCACCTGTTTGAAACTCGGCTCTCAGCCAGTTTCAAACAGGCGGATTTCTCTCTCCCCCATCAAGGCTGTCAGAGCCTCATTTATTTCCCATGCGCACAATTACTTTTGGCCAAGTGGCTTTCCCTTTTCACGCGTTCAAACAGTTGGCTCCACCGCCAGTGCCATCACATCTATTCAATGCCAGCGCACATGGCGTCCACGTGGACTTGCTTCCACATTCTTCTTTGCTAACTGTCATTGTATCTCCGAGCCTCGGGACTCTTTTCGCCATTCATCCTATGTCTTCATCAAATGTGATAAAATTTCCTAGACCCGGAGATACAGTGAAAAATCCTAAGTTTATGTTTTGCTTTTCGGATGCTTATACGTAAAACTAACTTTTTAGGAAAAGCAAACGGCATGGTGGTAAGATCTCCGGACCCCGGAGTTACTATTTTATTTTGATAAATATGTTCTGACGATCACTTTATCTCACAGGTCCTGACTTCATTTTACAACCATGTCTGAAGCATCCGCATCATCTCCTCCCAGAAGTCTAGAGTTGCCATCCACAACCGAGACCAGGGCAGCGGCAAAGTCAAAAATAGAAAAGGCCCTGGCAAAGCTGCCCCTCACCATGAAGTTTGTGCAAGGTGAGGAGATTGTGGGCTCAAAGATTGAGTCTAGGGTAAAAATGATGACCGACCCCAGTGTCGGGACTTGGGCAGAAATGCAGGCCCTAGTGAAGATAATGCATATCCAGCGACAGGCTGAAGACAAACATGCAACCAACATCAAAGGGTCTGGGATCCTTCGGGCAGCTTGCTTCCCATGCTCCGTGCAGTCTCCAGAGCTTGTTCTCACTTTGGCAGCCAACTACAACTCTTCTATGTAGGCCGTCATGTTAGCAGCTGCAGAACCCACGGGATTCCCCCCTCCACTAGTGTCCCTTGACCCAGTTACTTTCCAAGCAGGCCTGGGAATCCCACAATTTGATAAGGCCTCAGTGGTCACAAGGACAGAGGCCTTAAAAAAATTCAATCAACTGGAGGATGCTGCCCGAGTGTACATGAACATCAACTTGCTAAAGGTCCCGAAGAGGGATCCAAAAAGAATGAAGATAGATATCCCCCGCTTTGAATTCAAGGAAAGCATCCAAATGGGGATGATAGAATTGGCCCGGGTATTTGGGCAACCCTCTGCCCAAGAATTTACAAAATGGATGTACTATTTCCTCCTGGGCATCTCCACTAAAGGAGAATTCTTCGACTGGGCGACAATAATTTCCAATCATATCGACTCCCAGTTCCTGCAGCTGAACAAGAAGAAGAAGTTCTACATGACTTCTTATGTTTTCTGGGCTCTGGCCCAACAGAGGCCCCACTCCAATGTCCTTCTTACAGATGGCATTCTCAGACTTGGCTGGGGACAGAAAGCACGGTGGGACCATTTCCCACAGATTTAATGGGAGGTCAGCTTCCGCAATTACTACCGGGTAAACGACTCCTTTGTTTACTACCATTTGCTCACACCCACCCGGGATGTCAGATACCGCCTGTCTACTGAGGCGATGAAATTGGTTAGTAGTTATGGCCACTACCATATCCAGTTCTAGTAGCACACATACATTAGGGTCGTCGACTTCTCCGGGAAACCCTACTTCTTGCCCAAACATTGTGGGGACAAGATCGTGCTGCTGGAATATTGCCGGCAGACGATGGAGCTACATACCCTCTTGGCCCACAAGAAGGTCCCCAACATTTCATTCACAATCTCCTGTGAGAACTACACCTACAATCTGGCCACCACGAAGGAGGTAGATAATGAGCTACAATGTTATAACTTGCAGGAATTTTATCTAGCGTGGAGAAATTTTGATCCGCATGGTAGAATTGCAACGACATTGCCCCGGGCTTCGTAGCCCCACCACGCACACATGGAAGACTTCTAGGCAGATCGCCAGGATGATATGGATGTGCGCAGCCAGCATTATGATAGAATGACAGCCAGAATGATGCAGGAGCTAAAGCTCTGGAGGTTCCCGGTGGGATTCTCAGATGACGCCCCCACCATAGATCCCCAGTACAAAGAAAAGGGGATTGAAAAAATGCCACTACCCGCAATGAATTGGGACCTCCAAGAGGACCACATGATTGAGGACTTCACTCGGGAAGTGGTCGAGAGAAGTCATACCTATTTTAAGAAGGCGTGCCCTAGGAGTATGCGCCTAGCCTCCAGGCCGGTATCAAAAGCAACACCATCGCGGGTACCAATGTTGACTCCGGGGGTCGGGACTTTGGCACAAGGCACAAACAAGGGAAAGAGGATAGATACAACCTCCTCCACGCAAGAAGTCCCCATTCAAGAATAGATCAAGCAATCTGTAGCGGCCTCCCAACAAATGAGGGAGCAGTTGATCACAAGGCTTGTCACTCCCCCGCTAATGGCCGGACCAATTCGTCCTCCTTCCTCCCCATCGCTGGCAGCCTTAATTGCGAAGGTGACGGGGGTGGATCCTACGGAGGCAGCAGCCATAGCCGATGCGGGGCCACCTCTGATTACCTGGAGGAAGAGAAAGCACATCAAACAGCCCAAGGCAGAACCATCGCCAAGGGCTTCCCTCCCAAAAGAAGTGAAAATCCTTTCTTCTAGTTCCCCGGAATCGGAGAAGGAAATAGAACAAACGGAGGACCCAGCCAGTCCCCCTTCAGAAGAGGAGGCTGACATATTTGCTGCTGATGAGTTTGGAAATTTGCAAGGGGATGATACACAAGCAGAAATAGAAGTCCTGGAGCAAGAGCAAGAGGCTGTGGATCCAGAGGACCTGAAAGTAGAAGCTGCGGAACAAGAAGAGCAGCAAACAGAAGAAAAGAGGCTAGAACCAGAGATTATCTCCGGGGCCCAAGGAACAGAAGGTCCGGGAGTGGACCAACAGCCACCAAGTGAACAAAAGGCATCTGCTGGGGAACCCAGACCTGGAACTTCGGGATCAACCGTAACCTCAGCCGCCATGTTCCCAAGGCCACTCCCAGGGGCAACCTTCAGGTAGGTAATCACAGCGGCCCAAACTCTGAATCTTGGCCTGATACCGCCCCTACTATCGATAGATGGACAAGAAGAAGACGAGTAGCATGAAAAAGAGATCCCCGAAGTAGCCGACTAGGGTCTAGACACATCAATTGACATCCGGGACCAGGCTGAGGAGATAGAAATTGAGGATGTTGCTGAAGAAGAGGTTCCTGCAGGGAGAGAAATAGAGGAGGTACATGTTGAAAAGGAGCAGCCGCCACCGGACACCGGGAGAGAATCTGAAGAACAAACTCTGGCAGGAAGGCCACCTCTCCCACCTCCATGGCTAGCAGAAAGCAGAAAAAGGAAAACCCAATCCGCTCCAACAGTCCCTCTCTCCCTGGCCGAAATGATGGCCCTAGCCCAGGCCCCACCAAAAGAAAAGAAGGCCCAGACAGTTCATACCCTTTGAACTGGGCCGGGTGGAGAAACAGTTGCGATAGTGGTAACACCTCCCCTAGATGCCGATGAAGTGACCGCGGACCCCGCAGACTACAAAATCATAGAGGTATCCTTGGGAAAAAGAGGAAAGCAGGGCGAAGTAGACCTGCTGAAGGAGGAAACACGGGCAGTGGAGGCCCGATATGAAAAAGAGGCCCAGAGGCTCAAGGCTGAAAAGGAGAAGAATGCAAATCTTATGGGGTTACTTACAGAGCTGGCCTGACCCCTCAACGCCGCCCCTCCACAGACCTCCACAATAGAGGAATTATCGCAGAGTGACATAGACTCCCTACGAATAATGAAAAATAAGGCCCAGATAGTAGACGAATGGGTCGCTCTACAGATAGTAAACACCCAGCGTTTCCTAGCGGCCACTTTCCCAGATTTATATACGACCTGGTAGATTATTTTACAGGCGGAAGCACTGATTGAGCAGTGGGAGAGTGACGCTGAGAATTACCAGGCGTTGAAGGTAGAGCTCGAAGAGCTCCTCACCCTGGGGTAAGACATAATTTTTGAATCCGAAATTTTGGGTGAGAAGTCATTTGATTTCGTAAGGGCTTAGCACTCCAGACTAGACCTCACATTGGAGGTAACCAAGCAACTGGTGGAGTCCTTATAGGAAAAGGTAAACACAATGAAGTATTCTTCTAATTTATACAAGTCATTTGTAATAAAAGCTTCTGGGGTTGATACCCTTGGTACAAATACTTATACCCCTGAGGAGTCAGTTTTGGAGAATTTTGATGAAATGATGGCATCTCGGTATCAATCCTCAGAGGGGATGGATGGGGCCCGAATGGTGAAACTGACCAAAATGGTGCTTAAGGGCCATGATGCCGCAAGAATGGCAGATGAGGTCATAAATAATGTTTCAGACCTGGCGGAACAAGTTGAAGTGGCCAGGCACAGAAGGGCCAGCCTGAGGAAGATTGATGAAGATGGCATTTTTTGCATCCTTCAGGCCTTCAACGATAATAAATAGCCTTAAGCGTTCTCCGGGAACCGGGAAAACTTGATCATTAAGCATTCTTTATTCTTTTGGAGGCGTAAGTTCCTAGATCCCAGAATTTTGGATCCAAAATTTTGTATTCTTTAAAGTGATCTGTGTCCCGGTCCCCGAGGTCGACCAGTCACTTTCAGAGGCGGTTAATAAAGACTATCAGAGGGTAGTTGGGCATATCAAGAGGCGTTGGCTCAACAGTTGATTTCTGACAGGGTGGTCTTTTCAAGGCACCGTTCAAAGGTACACTTGGCACATTGGAGACAGGGCGCCGCATTTCCCATTTATGAGGCATGTATCCTCGGTCCCCGAGGGACCTACTTTCTTCTTTCTTCTCACCGGCTCTCTTCTCGAGGCCGATTCTTTTGATGTATATTCTTGTCTTCTTCTTCTGACATGGCAGACCTATTCCGTCTCCAGGTCTTTTATAGGGTGGCGCAGGTAGTAACGGCCCCAAGATATTATATTTTATTAAAACACAGTAAAATAGGGTTAGGGTTAGAGAGAGTTGTATAAATAGGCAAATCGGCCCATTTCCAAGGGTCGGCGAAATTGATGATTTTGTTGTCCATAAGAAATAGAAAAGTGATTTCTGGTTTTAGTTGTAGAGCTCAATGCTCCATTGTTCTGTTGTTGGTAGTTAGATACTCCCTTGGAGCCACCATTGTATCATGCACCAGTGCTTGCTAGACTAAACATTAATGAAGAAGGAAGGATTCTTGGCGATGAAGTTGTTAACGTCTCTGCTTCTGAGTTAATGGTATTTCATGTTTTAATGTTTTATATGTCCTTCACTCTGATATGTTAAAGTAGATTAATGACCTCTTTATTTTCGCTATTGATAAAATGCTAACTGATGGTTGTGTATTTCTTCAGTATTTACTGCAGTCTTTCAGAGTGTTGTCGATGTTCTGGACTTTTCAGCATGACTGTAGTTAGATAAATGTTCCTAACCTTGCAGGATCTTTTTTTGTTTTATTCGCTAAGTGTAGAATGCTCTGGGAAACCCTTACTATTCTGAATCTTCGGAGGAATGAGTTGAAGTAACCAGCTATCCCCCTTGAAAATAGTCACCTCTCCCAACCGAGCCCTGCACCGTCGTGACCCGACACCCAGGTGCTTGAAGGCCCGGAGGATTTATTCCTCCTGGAAAACCTTTGCAGGTGGATTTGGCTAATTTCTCTGGAACTTGGTGACAACTTATGACTGTTGGCGGACCCGGTCAACAAAACCCCATCAACAGATAGGAATCTCATTAAGGACATATTTTATCATAGTAATTTTCCCAGCTTGTGTCGACCATTTGTTATTCCAAGCCAAATTTTTTTTGAAGAAATTGAATACTAAATCTCTTCCTAGAAATAATGCCTTTCTCGCCATGAAAAGAAAGGAACTCCTAGATACTTGCAAGGGAAGGAACCCACTATAAACTTCCAAAGTTTGGAAAGATTATTTTTTACTATTAGGGGGACATTTGGGAAACAAAATCACAGATTTTTAGTTGTTAATTTCCTAACCATAAGAAAATAAATAACCATTTAAGAGCTTGAATATGGTATTGGATTATTTCATAGTGGCTTCTCCAAAAAGAAATGTATCTCCTACATATAAACTATGAGTCACAAAATATTGAAAAATAGACATACTTACCCTTATTGCACATTCTAAGAAAATTAGTTGAGAAGATAGATCTACTCAAATATTTAACCATTATTATGAATAGGAAGGGGGGAGGATCACCATGTCTTAACCCCATTAAGGAATGGAAATGTCTATCAAGAGACCATTTAATGATAATAGAAAATTTTGGAGATAAAAAATAGAGCAAATTACTCTAATACAAATGTAAGAGAAACTAGATTTACTTAGAACAACTTGAAAAAAGGACTCGTTGACCCTATCATTTTATTTTCCCATGCCAAATTTCATTATTATTGCTGATATGTTTTCTTGATAAATGGAATGCAAGACATCATACGCAGTAATGGCTCCACCTAAAGTTTCCCTCCCTAAGAAAAATCCACCTTTATTTTCTAATATAATGGTTGGAATGACCTTGGCTAATTGTGAGGAAATGACTTTTGAAAATACCTTGTAAAGAGTATTACATAAATAAATAGGATGAAAATCAACAAAATAATGAGGAACATATTTTTTGAGATCAATGAAATGAATGTATCATTCCTTTGTGAAATAATAGATCTATTTCTTCAAGCTTCTTTTAAGGCCAATAGTAGATCATTGAAAATGAAATCCTATCAATTTTGGAAAAAAGAATAGTGAACCCATCCGGGTCTCAAGTTGTACATGGGCACCTCTGCAAACACCTAAGGTCACCTTGAAGCCAAATGAAGACAAAGGATATAAAAAAATCCCTAAATTTGAATTGGGATATCTTGAAGCCAATAACGAAAATATGTAATGAGCAATTTGATAAAAATGTAATAAGTCCTAGCAGTCTTGGCAAAGGACTTAGGACCAAAATGATGTAAGGGTAACCAATAGTTCCAAATTGGATCTAAGTTGATTAGAGTGGGTCAATTAGGTAATAGGAGGAATTAGGAATTGAATCCATGCTGTTAGAAGAGTTAATTAGATATAATAACCAATAAAATGTAAGTTGGAAATTCAAATATTTGAAATTCAACGGTTAGATGCTTTTAGGTGGAAAATTGGATTTACGATGTTTAGGCCTAACTAAGATATCCAACCAATCCAAATTGGTTGGGATAGTTGGGTTAGAGGTTATTAAACCTATGGATCATCATTGTACAGAAAGAGACAATCAGATAATTGATTGGTGTACAGACTGTCTCAGAAAATGGAGTAAATCTCAGAATTTTGATCATTTCATGGTATGATTTGAATTCATTTAAGTTATAATGGTTTTTATAATTCCTTAGGGGTATTATTATAATAATTTTGGATATTTTTTTAATATTTTTAAATAATAGTTGGATCATTTTTAATCCATTTGTTTTGACTATCTTCTCAAAGTTATTGTTTTTCATAGTGGTTTTGAAAAATCCTTTGATGTAGAAGCATCTTTCGATGAATTTACTGACTATTTCTCATGGGATGATTCATATTTGACATTTTAAATATTTTTATAACATAATATGTTTTGGAAGAGTTTAATGAGATAGGTGATTACCGAGAAGAGTCAAGGAATTTGATGAAATTGCTTGCTAGAGTGTAGCAGTGAGATTTTTTCCTTAAGGAGGGGGATATTTTAGTGGATAATGTGTATTTAAATTTTTATTAAATGGTTTAGAACCTTGGTTTGGTTCCTATAAGTGAGGGGAATGGTTAAAACTAGAAGGACCTAGTTTTTGGAGCAATTTGGTGAGGGTATAGTAGAAACCCCATAGGGAAACATGGTAATGGAAAACTAATATTATAATCCTTAGTTTTGGACCATTATAAGACTTTTTACCAAGTGGCATAATGGGGAAGTAGATAGAAATGGTACTTCCTTTGTAAATGGAGGCCTAATTAGGAGTTTGGACTATTGAAGATTGCACATTTTGGATGAAGTATTCAAAAAAAAAAGTAATACCTAATATTGACATATGTGGTGTAAGATAAAAATTTGTGTTTGAATCTGTACTTGTGTTTTGGGAAACCAAAAATTTATGTTGATTATACTCATTGGTTAGGGTTACAATGATTGAGAGCCTAAAGTGAGGATTGGTGGTAAGATCTTGGAGTAGTACTACAAGAACCATTGGAGCATTACTGCAGAATTTTTTTTATCCATCTTGAATCCCTAGAACAGTAATGGAGTTGGGGGAAGTCAGAGTGATAGGTTAAGGGCCTATTGGAATTTGGGGTCACTTAGTGGAAGAATACCTTAAAGAGACCAAGAACAAATTGTCTAATCAATACAACCCATCCTACCTATCACCTCTGCATCACCAAGGCTAAGTCAAAGACCACCTCCTTGATTTCCTCCATAGTACATTTATCCATTTGAAAGGAAACTAAGTGTGTGGAAAATAGTTCCCTACGCTAAAATCCTCAAAAGAGGATCATACAAATTCAGATTTAACCTTATCAATTATAGAATGACAATACAATAACATGCATACATAGAAAAAATGAGAATGACACAATGATTTACCCTAGGGAAAACCTTTCCGTAAAAAACCCCAGCACTCCAAAACCTGCACAATGTATTAATCAAAACTATTGTTGTTTATAATACACTTGCAATGCAAGTTCTTTCAGGAGATAATCGACACTTGAAGACAAATCCAGCAGCATAACAACATACCAAAGATACACTAACTTCACTATGGATTCGCAACCCTAAAAAATTCTTATATCATACGCTTCCCTTTTTAGGGCAACTTCCAAAGGTGGTCGTATTAGGGTTTTACCATTTTCTGAGAAAATAGGAACCCAAAATTTTTTTTGCCCCATAGTTGTGGAAGAATGTACAGTACTCAACATGATCAACTGCCACATGTTTTGCATGTCTTCACCCATCATCAAATCTTTCACAATTAGCTCTTACAAATATTAATGACCATCATAGAAATCTGTCATAGCCATTCCAGTCATGATTACCTTACACATTGTCCAAAGTGTCGACATTTGGAAAATAACCTCTACCTCAGAAAGGGATGCCTAGACCCACCTAGACCAATTTTGATCATCCTTGTCATCTTCCAAGTGGAATGAAAACACAACATGTCCACTCAACTAAATGACGGATTGGATATCAAACTTAAATACATTATTTGCAAACAATTAATTCCAAAAAAAATAATATCAAATGTAAGGAAATATACAAGGTTGAGACACCTTATTCCTAACATTCTCCCATATGTCGAACACCTTGTAAGAGTCAAAGGAAATAACAGGATTTAATTGCTATAGGCCGAGAGGCCGATAGACTCCGAACAACATCTAAACTTCTTTGTGCCCATAGGTTTTGTCAATGTATTTGCAACATTATTTACTATATCTATCTTCTCCAAACTTACCTTTCCATCCTCTACCTTATGTCTCACAAAGTGAAACTGCACATCAATGTGCTTTGTTATGGCATGGAAAGTTGGATTCTTCGCAAGGAAAATAGCACTTTGACTATTGCAATAAATTGTAATCAGTCCTACATCAACACCAACATCTGAACACAGTCTCCTAAGCCAAATGGCTTCCTTACAAGCATGAGTAGCTGCCATGTACTGTTCTTCTATCATAGACAAAGAGACCATAGGTTGTCACATACTCATCCAACTGATGGCACCACGAAACATAGTGAACACATAGGCACTGGTGGATCTTCTGCTATCAATGTCACCCACCCAATCTGAATCTAGAAATCCATGAACACAAACTGAGTGTGGAACTCCAGAAGATTTTCCATGATAGCATATGGAATACTCTGATGTACCCTTCAAATATCCGAACACTCTCTTAATTGAATCCCAATGTACTCATCCAAGTTTAGGCATAAACTGACTCAGGACTCCCATTGCTTGGGCAATGTCTAGTCTAGTATAGAACATAGCATACATAAAGCTGCCAACTACACTTGCATAAGGTACTTTTCTCATGTCCTCCACCTCACTAGGATATTTTGGGCAATCATCCATAGATAAATTTGTTCCCATAGAAACAGGAATAAACAATGTTCTGCAATCTGTCATGCTAAACCTGTCCAACACAGACTTCACATACTTACTCTAACTCAACCAAAGTTTTTTGTTAGATCTATCTCTGCTGATTTCCATTCCCAAAATATACCTGGCTGCCCCTAGATCTTTCATCTCAAACTGTGCTGACAACTGAGACTTCAAATTAGAAATCATACCCATACCCTTCCTAATCAACAACATATCATCAACATATAATGCAATAATAAGAAGGTGTTCATTGTCAACATTGAAATAAACACAATGATATGATTTCGATCTCAAAAAACCAATCAACAAGACAAAGGCATCAAATTTAAGGTACCACATCCTAGGAGATTATTTCAAACCATACATAGACTTCTTTAATCTGCAAACCAAAGACTCTTTACCTTTCTGAATATAGTGCTTAGGCTATGACATATATATCTCTTCCTCCAAATCACCATGAAGGAAAGTTGTCTTCACATCCATCTATTCTACCTCTAAATCATACGATGCTGATAGAGATAATAGAAATCTAATGGATGCAAGCTTTGCAATAGGAGAGAATATTTCACCATAATCAATTCCCTCCACCTGTGAATACCCCTTTGCAACCAATCTGGCCTTGTACCTCTCAACACTGCCATATGCACAAAATTTCTTCTTAAACACCCATCTTCTTCCAACAGGTTTCCGTCCTTTAGGAAACGGTACTAGGTCCCAAGTTTTGATCTTCTCCGATGAAGCCATCTTATCATCCATGGCCTTAATCTAGGAACCTTCATCTTCCATACCTATAGCCTCTTTCACAGATCTAGGCTCATCAGTGTTTGTAATCAAGGCATACACACAACTGGAATCTAACATAGAAAATCCAAACCTCTCTGGTTTCTTTCTTTCTCTCGTGGATCTCCTCAAAGGCTCAGGTTGAGGTTGTTCTTCCTCTTCTTCTAAATCTTTAGAGCTTCTAGAGCTCTCCTCATCATCAGATCCATCACGGTATCTCTATTCAGTCTTCTCAGGGGTAGGAGGCAACTATACAACACCTTCTTTCATTTCTTTTTCATCTGGCTATAGCACAATAGGAGAAGGTGTTAGCTCTCTAAAAATAACATTTCTTCTATGCAACACCTTACCAATCATAGGATCCCAAAGCTTGTATCCTTTCACACCAACACTATAGCCGATGAAGATACATTTTACAGCCTTGTTTTCCAACTTAGATCTTCTCTCCTTAGGCACATGTGCATAAGCTTCACAACCAAAAACACGAAGATGTCTAACTGAAGGCTTCTTACCAGAAAACACCTCCATGGGTGTCTTACCAACAAGAGATGATGTAGGAGATCTGTTAACTAGATAGAAAGCAGTGGCCATAGCTTCATCCCAAAACCTTTGTTCGAGGCCAGCTCCACTAAGCATACTCCTAGCCTTCTCCATCAGTGTCTTGTTCATTCTTTCTGCAACTCCATTTTTCTGTGGGGTATAAGGAGTCATCTTATGCCTCTTGATCCCTTTTTATTTATAGAACTATTCAAACTCTTCTAAACAAAACTCACCACCATTGTCAATTCTCACACACTTAATTCTTTTACCAGTCTGATTCTCTACGAGAGCTTTAAATTCCTTGAACCAACTGAAAACTTGTGTCTTTCTTTTAAGGAAATAAATCCATGTCCTTCTACTATAATTATCTATAATAGATGCAAAATATACTAATTTGGAGAGTGAAGGTGCTTTAATAGGACCAAACACATCCGAATGGATAAGATCCAAAATACTAGAAGACATGTGAGAATAGGAGTAAAACTGAACACGATTTTGCTTACCATAAACATAGTGTTCACAAAATTCAAACTCAAGATTACAATCATTTATCCCCTCAATGAGATTTTTTATTTTTCAGGGTTCTGAGACCCTTCTCACCAATGTGGCCAAATCTCATATGCCACAACATTGTCTTTTCTATAGGAAGTTTTCCTTCCAAAGTGTTAGCACCCTTAGGTACACTTGTTGCACTACCATCAGAACCCATTACCACAGACTTCTTCACTGCTAGTTTAGATGGTGGAGATGAATTGACTATTTCTCTCATCCTTGAGACAAAAGAACTATTGCACTATGAAGTGCAAGCATCAAGCTGAAACATTGTACCTCTCCTAGTACCTTTCGCGAGCAGCGTAGCTCCTCTAATCATCTTGCATCCATCTTTCAAAAAACAACTTGCACACCTGCATCATTCAGCATACTTAAAGATAATATGCTTCATGCCAAACCTAGGATGTGCATTACCCCGTTGATCCCCTTTACTCATCCATCAGGGAATCTGATAGTGACTCTTCCTCATCCAACTATCTCTAGGTGAGAATCATCACCTAGGTACACATTTTGACCATCGAAATCCTCATACTTTGTGAACCAACTTTGATGAGAGGTCATGTGAAAAGAAGCACTTGAGTCAATCAGCCACACATCATCAAATGCATGGGTAGCCAGGGCTATGACAAAAGCATCACCATCTTCTTGAGATTTTTTAGAATCAAAATTTGGGCTTTTCTTCTTCTTCTTTGGCTCTTTGCAGTCCTTATGGAAGTGCCCAATCTTACCATAGTTCCAACATGTTACCTTAGAATTTCTAGGAGTCTTATATTTCCCACGGGATTTTGATCTTCCCTTTTCAGACTTCTTGTCATTTTTCTTTTCTCTGTCTTTGGATATACCACAAATAGCAAGGGCTTCCTTGGTTGAATTAGAGGTATTTCTTCACATCTCCTTAGATAATAGTGAAGACACCACATCATCCATATGGAAAGTGACAATAGTGCTCCCAAGGGCCATCACAAGATGGTCCCATGAATCTGGCAAGGAACATAGCAGGGTCATATATCGATCCTCCTCCTCCAACTTGATACCGGTTGATGTCAACTGTGCAATTAGCATGTTAAATGCGTTTAGGTGATTTGTAATGGATCCTCCTTCCTCCATTCTCAAAGAATAAAGCTTCTTTCTTAGGAACAATCTATTTACCAAGGACTTGGCCTGATACATAGACCCAAGCCGTGTCCATAATTTGTTTGTCGTCTTCTCCTCAAGAACATTTAGGAGAACAGAATCTACTAGAAAGAGTCTAATGAGACCCTTAGCTTTTTGATCCTTGAGATCCTAATCTTCTTGAGGCATGTTTACTGGTTTGATATAATTTGTAACTACCTCCCATACATTACAGTCTACGAGCATGTCTTCCATCTTGAGTTTCCACAACTCAAAATTTGTGCCACTGAAATTTTCCACCTCCATTCTACTGTATGAAGAACCTATCAATATCTCTTCCTGCAATAAGGTTATCAATACTCTACAACAATACTCCCACTGAACTGGGGATTAGCTCAGAAAACATGTACCCTAACAAATAGGACCAAAACTGGCCAGGCTTTGCTACCAGCTGAAAGGAAACTAAGTGTGCAGAAAATAGTTCCCTATGCTAAACTCCTCAAAAGAGGATTGTGCAAATTCAGGTTTAACCCTTATCAATTACAGAATGATAATACAATAACATGCATACATAGAAAAATGATAATGACACAATGATTTACCCTGGGAAAAACCTTTCGGTAAAAAACCCCAGCACTCAAAAACCTGCACAATGTATTAATCAAAACTATTGTTGTTTACAATACACTTGCAATGCAAGTTCTTTCAGGAGATAATTGACACTTGAAGAAATATCTGGCAGCATAATAACATACCAAAAATACACTAACTTATCTACACATTTGCAACCCTAAAAAACACTTATATCATGTGCTTCCCTTTTTAGGGCAACTTCCAAAGGCGTCCATATTAGGGTTTTACCATTCTATGAGAAAATAAGAACCCAAATTTTTTTCCCCCATAGTTGTAGAAGAGTGTACATTACTCAACATAATCAGCTGGCACATGTCTTGCATGTCTTCACCCATCATCGAGTCTTTCATAATTATCTCTTACAAATATTAACGACCATCATAGGAATCTTTCATAACCGTTTTAATCATGATTACCTTACACATTATCCAAAGTGTCAACATTTGGCAAATAACCTCTACCACAGAAAGGGATGCCTAGATCCACCTAGACCAAGTTTGATCATCCTTGTCATCTTCCAAGTGGAGTGAAAACACAACATGTCCACTCAACTAAATGACAGAACAAATATCAAACTTAAATACATTATTTGCAAACAATTAATTCCAAAACATATAATATCAAATGTAAGGAAATATACAAGGTTGAGACACCTTATTCCTAACACCATTAACTTTTTATTGTCAGCATTTAATACACTTAGTGGAATGTAATAAAAGGATTTTCTTAGAGGAGTTGAAGATTTTTGTGATAGAAGGTTTTTAAAAAAGGAGACAACTTCTTCTATAGTTTCACTACTATCCTCTAAGTGTAGCTTCAATTATATTTTTTTGTCTGCTATGTTTTGTAGAAGCATGAAAGAATTTGTTATTTTTGTCACCTTCATCTAATCAATTCCTCTAAGTTATATTTATAGTAAGTCACTTCTCAAAGAAGAAGTTCATCAAGGTATATTCTTAAGGATCTTTAAAGAGAAAAATTATTAAAATCCATGATTTTTTTAATAATAATCTCATTCAAGTTAGCTAATTCAATTTCCACTACCAATTTGTCTGATAAGATGTTTATAAAATGAATAACATTCTACTCCTTAATTCCTCATCTCAAGAAGGAAATATTTCTAACCATTTGATAGATTCTAGAGCCAACCAAAAAAGGGGAATTCTACCTCCAAAATATTAGCATAGGTATAAATGAACTATCTCTAAATCACATAGGGTCAAACTTAAACAACTATCTTTATTTTGGTCTATCTTCCCTAATAAGAAGGATCATAGAGAAGTGATTGGACCTAGGATTGGAAAGAAATATGGAAGAAAAGTCTTGAGAATATGAAAGCCAGTTAAAAGACAAAATGAACCTATCAAATCTCTATAATTTGGCAGAAATATTTTCTTTAGTTTGTCCAAGTAAAATGTTCTTTTTTGGGACAACATTTCATTAATTCATTAGAAGAGATAAAACAATTGATGTCCTTAATAACTTTCTTGACTCGAATAATACCCCCAACCTTCTCTAACATCAATAAAATAATTAAATTAACCTTCCACAGTAACCAATTTCTTATCATATCTTAAGAACTAGGGATAACTGGTTCCAAGGAATTTTTTTGGCAAACAATGGAGCTGGATCCACATATGTTAAATAGCCAAAATTTAGTCATTGATAACTTAATATTAAGCAACATCAACATCAAATTATTTGAAGAGGAAACTAAATTCACTTCAGTCATGTTATATGACCTCAAAAGTACAAGGCCACCCAAGGTATCTTTTACAATGATAAAAAAAAAATTGTATACTTTCCAAGAATAAAAAAGAGAATAGATAGTGGAGTCAAAGAATTTTGTTTTTTGTAACAATGCAATACATTAAAAACTATTATATCTAGTTGACACTTGATAATGAATGTTTTTCTAGGGGAATTTAAGCCCCTAGTATTCTATGAAAAGGGTCCTCATTGTCTTAGAGGGGAGGTTCTCACTCACTTATTTCTATGAGGTTTATATTTGAGTAACCTCTATAGTAAACCTAAACTACAAATTTTTCTTAGTTGCTAAAGACCTAGTATTGGGAGGGCTGAAATGCATCATTTTAGGAGGAAAATATTGGATTATGATGGATTCAATTCCTACATAAATTTTTTGCAAATTATTTTGAAGCTTCTATCTCCTTCCTCTCTTAGAAGGAGTAACTAATGAGGATAAATTCTTATTAATCTCTAATTGAGAAATAGGGAGCTACAACAAGACAATATCCTTATCTTGAGTTCATCTAGAAAATTATCAACCAATTAAATAGATAGGGCCATTTTTTTCCTTTCATTTCTTGAACCTTCTACATTGTATGCTCATCTATAGAGATAATATTATCCACCTCATCTAGAACCATGGTAGAGTTAAGTTCATAATAATTTTCCTTCAAAAGGTTTGGAAGGGAAACATCTTCTAACCCACATATCCTAGAAAAGATTGGAACCTCAAAGTGTGGCTTGGCTAGAACATGGTTCTAACATTATGAAATTCCATCAGGTGAAGAAGGTGGGATCATGGTTCTGAGGTTTAATAGATGAGTGGAATGATTATTCATTTTCTACAAATGAGAAGGGTGGTCCTATAATATACATTCCTATAAACTCTTAAAAGGGTGAAACATCTTATCAGCAAGTGACACATTAATTTGTTCTGAAATCTTCAAATTATCCACATTCTTTAAAATCACTTGCTGGTGATTCAAACAAAAATTCCCCTTTAGCTTATCTATAGAGAGAGTAGTAGGTGAAATTGGAGAAGGGAAATCAAGAAAAAATATCATCATGATTTATTGTTGTCAAGGAAGACTTGATATGATCTATTTTTGAAATAATATTACTGTAGAAGGGAAATCAAGAAAAGCGTCATCATGGTTTGAAGTTGTCAAGGGAGAATTGATATAATATATTTTTGAAATAATATTACCCTCTTTCCTCAAGGGTATAGAAGATACCAAACAATGGCTAACATTTTTATCTTTAGGAACAACAAGGAGGAGATCTATGATTGTGAGAAAACCTTGACATTTAGTTGAAACCCAAAATTAATCAAACACAGAATTTGAATCTTCTCTTTTAGCTCCTCTACTGGAGATTTTTAAGTACTAGGAATTTTTGAATTCCCCCCCCACCCCCCTCCATTAGCAAGATGAGCCAAATCTATTGTCTAGGGATCTAGGGTTTGTACAATTCCTAGTGTGATGGTCTTATTTTTCATAGAAAACTATGATTTGAAAGGGGATTCAACTGTAGGTAGAGAAGGGGTCTTGTTTATAGTAGAAAACTTTGATTTTAAAAGAGGAATAAATAATAACTTAGCAAATATATCAAAATTGATTTTCATAACTGATTTTTTGAAACCCTCTTGTACCAAAGGATGCTTTGATTCCCCATTAGGGGAAAGAAGGTAACTTGAACTAGGTATGTTGTCTCCCTTATCTATAAGAACATGAATTTATAACGACAAAAACCCCCAGAGAAGGAATTATAATGATTTTTAGTATTTTTCAAATGAATTACCAATGAGATTCATAATGGGTGGATCAGTAAATTAAAACATGAGGCGAGGAAGATAAAATAAGTGCAGTGAATCCAAGGATAAACCTAAGGAAATATTATATAGGGGCCTCTAAGAATGAACAAAAAATAGATTATTTTTGAACAAGTAAAAATATTTAGATAATATTTTATCTTTAAAGCTCACTGAGATTCAAACATGATGACAACTATCAGTTAATAGGATTTCAAAATATAACACACATGTCCAATTGTAATGGACCAATTTTTGTAATTTGTAAAGAGATGACTTTTCACTAAATATTTTAACAATAATTATGTGTGTATGAATCTTTTTAGCCTTAAAGATTATTAGACCTTCATCTACTTTGACAAGAGGAATTGGGACCCATTTTTTCATTCTTCTGTTATTTGATCCATCCTTAGAGGCCTGAGCTCCCTATTTTCTAGGGGTTTTGACTTAGGAATTGTTGAAACAAAAATCCCTTTTCACTCCCCAAGTGAGATTAATTTTGGCCTCTAGAATCTTGAAATTTTGAAGACCCAATTTTTTGTGTGGGTCAAGAAGATACTTTTCATCCCTAGGGCATGAAACTTCCAGATTAGAGTAAAATAAACTATATATTTTAAAATCCCTAGCAGAAACCTTTGAGGGCATATAACAACAAATTGAAAACCCAAATCTATTTTAGCTTTATCAACCCATCTTCCATTTTTGAACACCGATTGTGGTGTATAAGAGGATGGAGGAAGACCAAAAACCCCTTTTTATGAGAACAATTATTTTTTGTGTTTAACAAAATTAGAACCAAGATATTTTGTCCTCTCCCAAGGAAAAAACAAAAACAAAATTAGGAGACGTATACTATACATGCAAGAATTATCTCGAAGCATCCAAGAAAACCTACACACTACCCATTTAACCTAGGTTTTTCAATAAACTTTCATAGGAGGAAAAATATTACACATGTAGAAAAAGAAAAATAAAAAAACATCAAGAATGAAATCCCATATTAACAACATGTCAATTTAAAGGTTATGATATTACTATCACAATTCAACTATGTAGTTCCCAAGTCAAACCCATTGACCCATGTTTCATGAGTAATAGTTCATAAGAACCTATCTATCATGATAATGAATGAGACACTCATCACTCATTACATCTAGGTGATTCTTACAGAGGTGAAGCACTAGAACTTCCCAGAAGGCGATGTCCTAGTGCTTTACCTCTTACTTATCAATTTAAACACTATAAAAAGTTGTAAAGTTTTGAGTAATGTGGTAGGATCAACACTCATGGGAGCCACATTTAATCCAATAACAACCCTGGAAATCAAAGCAGAAAAAATATAGATAAAGGATTTAACACATTTGGTGACTTCCTACATGAGAATTGCCACCGTTTTGTACCATCCAGTACCAATCTGTCATGGAAGTTTTTTTTATCCTTTTAGTTCTCAAAATTAAATATCAATATTTTATTTAAAATATTGCAAGTGTCTTTATATATAACAATAAATATGAAATTTATATATAAATCATGGATTTTGTCTTTTCTCATTCTAGAAATAAATAATCACTTTCTTTTTCCCTAGAATGATAATACATATAAAATGATTATCAATGACAACAAATAGAAATTCCATAGAAGATAGGATTCATAGCCTACCTTAGTAAAACGTAATTTTTATAACATCTTCCAATTAATGTGGAATGAAGATGAAATTATTACAAAAGCTTTATAGTTTTAAGGTAATGACCAAGACAATCATAGATCTAGATTCTTAACCATATTTGAGAAAGTTGAGGAATTATTACGGAATATTAATAGAAAAAGAACCACCTTTATGAAAGAAGTTGGGATGACTTGAATTTCATGTCATTGATGGTAAAATTGAGTCATTAAATTTAGAGAATATAATTTATAAACATCTAAATGATAGACAAGATTTATATTTGATTTTTCTTTTCAACTTTAGTGATTGTGGGGCATGTAGAAAATATATAAATATTAAATGTCAAAAAAATTTCACAATCCTATAGGATTACAAATAACACTTGTTGGAAATAATAGGTACTGAATGGGGGGGGGGGGGGGGAANGGGGGGGGGGTGAATCAGGACTAATAAAACTTTCAGAATTCTACTTAAGCCTTCCAATAGAAGCAAAAGAAACTTTTAAACTATGAAGTATATAACTGTAACTTTAAAGTAAAAGTGCAATAAATAAATTAACAAAATATTCACAATCATAACACTTAGGTTTTTATCATGGAAACCCTTGATCAGAGAGAAAAACCATGGCTGGGTGAAACCCACAATCTTCTTACTGTAGTAGAAAAGAGTGCTATGTTAGGAGATTACAATATGTCACTTTATAGGTGATTCACCCTATTAGTAGTGACTGATACATTGTTAGAAGTATCTAAATTCCTATTACATACTACCTTGTTAAAGGATTTAATCCCACTATTACAATGTTCACCCTGTTAAAGGATCTACAATAAATTCTTATGATAGACTACCCAATTAAGGGATTTAACTTGTTGAAACTATTAGGAATAGAACAATAAAATTGACTTGTGAAATTCACTCCTAAATGCTAATCACATCCTTTGATGCTCTCTTCTTGTTATAAAATTTGTCCTGAATCTTCTATAAAATTGGTTCTGCAATCATTGTCCAAGATCTTACTTTACAACCAATATTTCATCTATGTTTTTCACCAACATCATTTCTTTTCACAATAGAAGAAAATTTATTATCTTATATATTTTCACCTTTGATTCTAAACCTAATTAGGGTATATGTTTCCCTCCAAAATATCTTTATTGACCATAACTAACTCATCAAAACATCAAATTCTTACTACATTGTCCATAACAATCTTTCAAGTTGTTATCTCCAATGAGAAATTGTTCTTCATTATTATTGGTTAGAATATACCTTGAATTCATAATCAAATTTGTACACAACAACTAAGAAATTGACTTATTCAACTTTCTAAATATTTTACTACATTTTTTTTTTTGTCCAAATTCATGGAATTGTGCACTGTCATAACCGCTTTAATCAATTGAACAAAATTGCTCAATAACCTTTACTTTTCCCTGTTCATTGAACTGACTAGTTGGTGATATCTTCATTTATGCCTTTACCATTTTGAACTAAGTGGCACGGTCACAAAACTTAGTATACATGTTTTCCTTACACCTTCCAATGTACCAATAGTATACTTGTCTTCTTTTACCGATCTATCCTTCACCTGTTCTCCTATTTACTCGTGTTAGGAATAGTCCTAAGAGATAACTGAGGGGGGCGGGTGAATCAGTTATCTACAAGATTCAATTCTTTATCCAATTAAGTATAGAATAACATTAAGCATAAACACAACAAGATAACACAGATTATAATGCCACAATTTTGGTTACGGGAAACCCAAAATAGGTAAAAACACTGGTGGGAGTTAGAACCCACAAAGAAGTGCACTAGTGTATAATGATCCCTGTTGGAAGATCCTACAACCATGTTAGGAGTTGATACTTACAATGTATTAAGTACAATGACCTGGTCAAACCTTGTAAGGAGTCTTTTACAAATAACCCTTTTAGAGGTGAGGACACACTGTTCGTGAGCACACTGCTCAATTAATGAAGGTTGCAACCTTCTGCACAACATATATACACTATATCTGATATTGAACTATGAATTAGACATGTTGTCTTGATCAGTTCGAGTGAATTGTATACACTCTCTTCTTCTTCACATAGATCTTCAATTGATGAATGATATAGCTTTACTGGCCCAATACATCAAACATTCTATTCTGCTACTTTCTCCACATTCTCACTCATGACGATCACAAATGATCTACTATAAGTATCCTCCTCCAAAGATATGATCAATATTTATTTTAGGAAACTCTTCAACAACTTCTCCATTGGAAAAATTAAGCACACAACACAAATAGAACCACACAACTCAAGATGAGTAGATGCGTCACTTCACAGAGTCGGCTCCACCAAATTAACTTAAACTTCACTCTCTAGATGAAACACATTAGGCGCTCTTAACAAAACATTCTAAAATCATACCTAAACATGAATCCAAACACACATATCCAAATGATAGGCGCAACTAAAGAAATAAAATAAATACTGTCGGATCTTAATAAACAATCTCTTGAAACTGTAACTGGGAAATAGATCATCATAACTCAACTTCAACTACACAACTAAATCCACTTCTATGAACATAGCATAATGAATATGTCTACAACATAAAAATAAACATGCAAGGATCCAACATATCCATACTGAGAATTACATATAGGACACTACTGCATACTCTATGTTTTCATCAATGACAAACATACAGTCAACCACTGGCTCAAAGGCAAATCTTGAACAACTTGTTCTCCTGAACTCACCTGCATTTTTCTAATTTGACTTGTCATTACTGACTGGTTATATTGAATTTTGGTTGGTGTACCTTTCTTAACTAATTGGATTTCATAAATGACAAAAATACTTTGTAAGATCATCATCAATTTCATCTCTCATAATTCTGATATCATCATTCTCCCCCTTTGAAATTGATGGTAAAAACTTGTTGAAAATTTTAGACCTTAAAAAATTTTCAAAACTACGTATACTCCATGTCTGATTACATACTCCCACTGAATCAGTAATTCCCTTTGATCTACTATATACTTTGTATACTATATACTCCCCATTTTTATCTACTTATAAGCTCTCCCATTTTTTACAATAATGCCAAAAACTATGATAAAAAATGTATGTACAAGGGTGTTCAAACCTTACAGTTTGCCAAAGATCATCTTGAAATGTACCTTTGCAGTGGCGATAAAATGCTCCCATGAACCTTTCAGGGTTTTCAGGGCAATTTGATGACCATTTAAGCCTGAAGCAAGATCCTACATACTATCAATTGTACTCATATCTAGAGTACCTATAGAAACATCAAATTACTTAAGATAGGCTTGGATAATGTCCATGTGTGGAGTCTGAAATTCTTGTAATTCTAAAAATGTCATCCTTATTCTATCATCCCCTACATTAATTTCCATTTCCTTGTGTGTTAATGTTTTCAAATGTGTAGTATGCTCCATCATTGAACTGTTCAATGGGTCCAATTAGTTGACAAGTGTAGTCAACTATATTTATAGCTCTTCCATCCTTGTCATAATATTTGTAGTAAAGTTGGTCAGAATACATATCTTATTGAATATTTTTCCAACTTGAAGTAGTGATTGATTGAGTTCTTTGACTAGTTCAAACAATGAAACTTTCTCAAGTTCAATCTTCTACACTAATTTATCCATCATCTCCTTCTCCAATCTCTTCTCTTCTCTCTTGATCATCTCTTCTTCTATGTCATGATCTAGACTAGTAATTGCATCACATAAGGTTTTGATTTTGATCAATCATAGACAATTCTTCATCAATATCTACATCAAGTACTATATTAAAAAGTATAGAAATGGTTTTCCTCAGTATTATTGTTTTGTACTTCTTTTGCTTAATTATATTCTTCTCGGCCTTGTTTTCTAGTTTCTTTGAAAATAGTAATTGTTCCTTGGGATTTAACTTATTAAAATATTTCTTTAGAACAGAAAATAATATATCATCTTCTTCCTCTTCTTCTTCATCTTCTTCTACTCTTTTCATTTTGTTCTTCTCACCATTATCCTCTGTGTTAGTTTGTGAGTCACTAGGGGTTTCAACCTTTGGTGTCTCAACTCCATCTTTATTTCTTTGTTCACCTCTATGAGTATTAATGGTTTCCTTGTTTGTCTATGTGTTATGGCCTTGATCTTGTTGTTGTTCATCTTATTTTTCTTAAGTAGCTTCGATTTATTCTGTATCCTTGGTTGATGAATGGTCTCTGTCACATGTTCTGTTTCTTTTCTCTTTTCTATCTTATTGACCTTGTTTTCTTCAACATCAACTATATCATCATTTATCTCAACTAGATTTACATCAAGTGGAGACTGAAGTGGAATGCCTTTAGCTTCATCTCCAACCATAGGAGAGTTGAGATTATCAGTGATATTGTTAGAATAACTAAGAGGGGGGGGGGGGGGGGGGGGGGGGAANGGGCGGGGTGAATCAGTGGCCTCATAAGTATTCCAATAAATCAACCCAAAAACTTAGTACCACAATATTAAGACTCTAGTTATCTTTAGTTATACAAGATGAATGCCTTTAAACAATTTTAACAAATAACTACTGCTTGTAGTTCACTGTTAAACCTTATTCATACTTTTTACCGATTAGCAGTCTTTCATTTACTGAAATACAGTAAATTTCTTAGTGTATACCGATCAATCCAGATTTAGTTATGTGTAATGCAAAACACTAAAGTAATGAATCATAAACACATTGACACATGGGTTTTTAATGTGGAAATACTATTAAGGGAAAAATAACCTAGGACTGGTAACCCAAAATTTTCACTCTTCTGAAGTTATATTGGTAAAGAGCCAACCCCATTAAAGGTTACAAACACACTTTTAGGTGTGACCTTGTTAGAGGATTTAAATAGAATAGTTTTTCACTTGATATGTGGCATCTCTATGCTACCTTCTATGATCAAACCCAATGTAGTTTGTCAAATGGTATCTGGCATCTCATGCTATCTTCATGATCAAACTTTTTGATACTCCTTGGGATGTATCTCAATATAGAAAGGATTGTTAAGTCCTGCTTGGTTAAGAAACTTTCTAAATCAATGGTTAAATTGAAATAGTAACTAATTTGTTCACACATACAACTTAGACTTGCATATTCTTAGATCTATTGTAAGGTCATAATACCTTTATGATCAATGCATCTTTTCAATACATTTTCTCCACTTCTTTCTGCTTGGTGATGTTGTGCTTCTCTGTTTCTCAGTGTCCGCAAAAATCTTTAACTCTTTCCTTAGATTGATTGATCGGGATTATATGAAGTTATTCTTCATCAGTTTCTCTCCAACATCCTCTTTCTCTATTCATTCCCCTAATTCATAATGAATTAGATTGTCTCTTTAGAGACATGATACAAATTTTTCTAAGTTCTTGACTTTCTTTTTCTTGGTGTGATCCGCAATCTTAGCCAATCTTTCTTTAAATATTTACTTTAGTTTTATCCCTTAGATTTCTCCTTGACTACTTGATAAAACAACTTTAAATCTTTTACTTATCTCTATATTTATCTTGTCGATGAAACAATGTTAACAACCAGTTAAGTCTATATTTAGCTCTTTCTAGCTAAGTGTTTTTTCATTTCTGAACTTTAGTTCCTTTCGGTGTTTTACTCTTGTTAGCTTCGTTCAACACTTCAGTTCTCCTCAGGCATCCCGGTCGTGGTTGTCTATCCATCAGGTTTTTCTGTCCATTAGGCATCACTTTGAAGTTCTTGTCAGCAATTCTTGATTTTTCTCATCAGTAATGCTTCTAAGTCTTCTCCTCAGTAATTCTTGTTAGGTTTCTTGCTCGGGAATCATTGTGACTTTACTTTCTTATTTCTCTATCTATTGGGGTGCACTGCCCATCGATGTTTGTTGTCACTTAGTGAATGTTGATCTTTTTTGCATTACTAAAAGCATAACCTTTATCTCTTTGATTATCTAAACTCTTCAACACTTTGAATATAACTGATTAGATTATATCAAGTTGGCATCAATGACAATACAATCCATTAACTAATTTAATGTCTTGCATTATCCTTCTGTAGTGCGGTGATCAACTTAACATCTTCAAACATTCAATTAGTTATGGTTCATCAATATCTCCCTTTGGAATTGATGGCAACATACTACATTATCATACTATATTATTACTAATACAATGTGAAATATATCAAGTTGCAGTTCATCAATCTTTTCAAATCTTTGTTCTATAATCAATACAAATGTCTGGCTCTCGGTAAGGTCATATAGCTTACATTTGTTTCTTGTAGAGTTCCCTTTTCCATCTTCAATCCCTTCACTGGATAGATGTAGCAACTTCTATCTTTGTTTCTCTGATGTTGTCTCTCCATTTGATTGTTCCTCTCCTTGATTATCTCTTTTTCTTTTGACAACAATCTCTCCCTTACTATGTATTCCCTTCCTCATGTTACTTCTCTCCCTTTGGATATTCTGCATATTCTCTCCCTTTTGATATTCTCTCCCTCTAGATAATTCTAATAAATATTTCATATGGATAATGTATATATAATCTCTCTCTTAGAATCTCTCTCCCTTTGAAAACAATGCCAAATAGTTCTTCCATTCTTTTTATAATATACTCCTTGAATGTCCCTATCCATCAGCAATAAAGTGACTCTAATTTTTTTTGTAGATATGTACCTTGCTATGTACAGATGTATCTTTGCAGTCAATCTCTTAGCTTGCATCAACATGAATGGTCTTCTGATTTGTGTATACATTGATGCGGCCTTTTAGTCATCTTACTGATCAATAGACAAGGGTTGGACCCCTAGTCTCTGTCTCAGGTACTCAAATTTATCTTTTGCTAATGGCTTGGTAAATATGTCAGCTAATTGTTCCTTTGATTAAACATATTCTAGTATCACCTATTTTTCTTTCACTTGTTCTCTTAAGTAATAATACTTTATTTCTATATGATTAGTCTTAGCATGCATGACTGGATTATTTGATATGTTAATTGCACTAGTATTATAACAATAGATAATAACTGGTTCAATAATCTTCATATAAATACCTTCCAGTAATTGTTTGATCCATGCACTATTAGAACAGTTTACAGTAGCAACCACATATTCTACTTCTAGAGTAGATTGTTGGATGCAACCTTGCTTCTTGCTGATCCATGTGACAAGTCTGTCACCCATGAAGAATGCTCCTCTAGTTGTGTTGTTTTGGTCATCTAGGTTTCTAGCCCAATCAGAATCTATATAGACTTGAATCTCAAATTTTCCTTTTCTTTTATACCATAAGCCATAGTCCTCGATGTTCTGTAGATATCTCATAATTCTCTTGACAACAGTCATGTGGGATTCTGTGGGGTTAGCAGAGAATCTTGCAACTATTCCAACTGCATGTGTTATATTTGGTCTGGTATGAACAACATACATTAGTTTGTAAATCATTGATCTATACAAGGTTTGATTTACCTCTTTTTATTTGTCTTCTTTTGTCAACTTACATTCGGTATTTTGATTTGTCTTCTTTTGTCTTCTTTTGAAGTGTATTCTATCATCTTTAAAAATATAACATTGACTTCCAAATATTCTGAAGTAACTTAGATTGGGTGTGTAACCATACCATAGCTCATATGGTGTCTTCTTTGTGTCCTTCTTCAATTGTACTCTATTCAATGTGTAGACAATAGTACTGACAACTTCCCTCCAGAAATTTTGAGTCATGCTTTTCTCAATCATCAATGTTCTTTCACAATCAACAATTGATAGGTTTCTCCTTTCAGAAATCCCAATTTTCTATGGTGTTCATGGTGGAGAAACCTATCTTTTAATTCCATGCTCATTATAGAAGTTAGTGAATTCATCTGAAATAAATTCCCCCCCCCTATCTAATCTTAAGCATTTCAATTCCTTGCCACTTTGTTTTTCTACCATAGCCTTATACCATTTAAACATCTTGAATGCTTCTAATTTATCTTTTAAGAACATAACTATCACCATTCTAGAATAATCATCTACAAAGAGAATTAAATACATATCAACATAGTAACTCTTTGTCCTCATGGGTCCACATAAATTAGTATGGACTATTTCTAGAATTGCATTAGATGTATGGGTTTTACTCTTGAAACTAGACTTTGTCATCTTACCTTTTTGACAATTCTTGCACATGATATGTTTAGGATTTGACATGCTCGGTAAGCCTCTTAATTTCCTTTTATTGCTCATCTTTATTATGTTGTCAAAATTCACATGACATAATCTTTTATGCCACAACCATATGTCTTTGTTTCTGGTCATTAAACAAGTAGTGTTTACATCATTAAGATAGAATAGGTTACCTTAGGTCTGTTCACCAGCTCCGATCAACCTTCCTGATTCATTAAAGATATTTTCCTTCTTATTCATGAATGCTGGGTGATTTGTGTTATTCAGTTGTGAAACACTCAACATATTGTAATTCAGTCCTTTTATCCAGTAAGTATTTTCACATTTGATCAGGTTATTCAACATTATGTTTCCTTTACCTTCAACTGGACAAGGTGTTTCATTACCCATTCTTACTGATCCACCATTATAGTACTCAAAATTTTCAAACTTTAGTTTATCATTGGTCATGTGGTGAGTGCAGCCACTATCTATAATCCATACATCATTCTTACTAACTTTAGATATGAGTGCAGTTTCTAAATACCTTTCTTCTTCATCTGAATCCTCCTTCATGGCCATAAATACCATCTCAATGTCTTCATCAGATTCGGTGTCAGTATCTCCATCTCTGTTCTCAGCTAGGTAACAAGCTTTCCTCCATTTGTCCTTGTAGTCTTAGGTATCTCTTGTTTCAGATTGTCAGTTGCTTCGGTAATCTCTGTTATCACCTTAGTCAAACTTCTTTTATCTCTTATTTACATTAGTGCTTCAATCTCATCAAGTCCTTGGTCATCACTATCACTTTCACTATCATTCCTCATAGTGTGTTTATGACTTGACTTACTTATTTTCAAAGAAGATTTGAATGCAGACTCTATAGATGGTAAGACTCAATTACCAAAGTTATTCATCTCAAATGAAATCAGTCTACCAATCAGACTATCTAGAGTAACATTATTGTTTGCAACTGCTCTCATTTCTTGTATAGAAGATACTCTAATAGCATATAGAGGTAGTAAGGTTCTTAGGATTTTACTTACCACTTTCTCTTCTTCAAGTACACCTCACACTCCTTGGATAGCATTGACTACCTCTTTGATTCTGTAACTATATTGAGTGATATTTCTCCTTCTTTCATCCTTAGGTCATCAAACCTCCCTCTTAGGCTTTATGCCTTATCTCTTTGTATATTACCATCTCCTCCATGTAACAACTTTAATTTATCCCACATTTGATATGCAGAGGTGCAGGTTTTGATATCTTCAAACTCAACATCAGAGAGCAAGGAAGCAAGTTCTATCATCATGTAATTATGTTATTTATTTTTTCTCAATTTCTCAAGGGTGTGAGAACCTGTAGGAAAGACATATTTAGTATGTATGTGTTGAGTAACATCATTAACAATACCTCATAAGGGGAGTCTTATTCTTCTTTTCCATGATGCAAAGTTGTCTTTATTCAACTTGGGTACATCTCATTTCTTCATCTTGTGATCTTTTGCTTGAGCTGTTAAACTCCCTTTCTAATCACACAAGCTCTAATACCAATTGTTAGAATAACTGAGAGGGGGGGGGGAGTGAATCAGTGGCCTAAAAAATATTCCAATAAATCAACCCAAAAACTTATTACCACAATATTAAGCCTCTAGTTATCTTGAGTCCTACAAGATGAATGCCTTTAAATAATTTAAACAAATAACTACTTCTCAGAGTTCATAGTTAAACCTTATTCTTACTGTTTACAAATTAGCAAACTTTCATTTACCAAAATATAGTAAATTTCTTAGTGTACACTGATCAATCTAGATTTAGTTATGTGCAATGAAAAACACTCAAGTAATGACTCATAAACACATTAACACATCGATTTTTAGCGTGGAAACCATGTTAGGGGAAAAACCACTTGGGACCGGTAACCCAAAATTTTCACTCTTCTAAAGTGAGCTTGGTAAAGAGCCAACCCTATTAAAGGTTAAAAACACACTATTAGGTGTGACCTTGTTAGAGGATTTAAATAGAATAGTTTGTCACTTGATATCTAGCATCTCTATGCTATTTTCTATGACCAAACCCATTGTAGTTTTTCAAATGGTATCTGGCAACTCATGCTATCTTCATGATCAAACTTTTTGATACTCGTTGGGATGTATCTCAATATAGAAATAATTATTAAGTCCTTATCAGTTAAGAGACTTTCTGAATCAATGGTTAAACTGAAATAGTAAATGATCTGTTCACACATAAAACTTGGACTTGCATATTTTCATATCTATTGTAGGCTCATAATACCTTTCTGATTAGTGTATCTTTTCAATACCTTTGCTCCACTTATTTATGATCGGTGATTTTGTGCTTCTTTATTTCTTGGTGTCCGCAGAAATCTTTAGCTCTTTCCTCAGCTTGATTCATCAGGACTATATGAAGTTGTTCTTCATCAGTTTCTCTCCAGCATCCTCTTTCTCTATTTAGTAAACTAATTCATAATGACTTAGATTGTCTCTTTATAGATATTATACCATTGTTTCTAAGTTCTTGACTTTCTTTTTCTTGGCGTGAACCACAATATTAGCCAATCTTCCTTTAAAGCTTTACATCAATTTTATCCCTTAGATTTATCCTACAACTGGATAAAACAACTTTAAATCTTTTACTTATCTCTGGCTTTATCTTGTCAATGAAAACAATATTAACAACCAGTTAAGTCTGTATTTAGCTATTGCCAGCTAAGTGTTTTGTCATTTCTAAACTTCAGTTCCTTTCAGTGTTTTACTCTTGTTAGCTTCGATGAACACTTCTATTCTCCTCGGGCATCTCCGTCGGGGTTGTCTGTCCGTCAGGGTTGTCTATCCATTGGGCATCAGTGTGAATTTCTACTCCTCGGTAATGCTTGAGTTTTCTCATCGGTAATGCTTGATTTTTCTCATTGGTAATGCTTGTAATTCTGCTCATTGGTAATGCTTGTCGGCTTTCTTGCTCGGGCATCACTGTGACTTTACTTTTGGGTTTCTCTATCCTTCAGGGTGCACTTCCCGTCAGTATTTGTTGTCACTTAGTGAATGTTGATCTTTTATGCATTAGTGAAATAATAACCTTTATCTCTTTGATTTTTGAATATAACTGATCAGATTATATCAAGTTGACATCAATGACAATACTATCCATTAACTAATTTTATGTCTTGCATTATCCTTCTGCATTTTGGTGATCATCTTAACATCTTCAAAAATTAAATTAGTATGGTTCATCAAATATCCTCAACCACAACATCATCGGTTGAATCTTTTGGTAGGTCTATATGAGTAGCCATACTTGGAATACTTCCAAAAAATTATCCTATTAACTCATTCAAAGTAAAAGAAGCTTCTACTTGAGATGTACCTATTGTATATGTTAGCTATGGTTGATCCATGTTTAATATTCTTTTCCATATTACCACTGTCTCATCTTCAACTTCTTTCTCTTTCCTAGCTAGTAGCTTTGCAGTTCTATGTCCAACACTAAATCTGACTTTGTATTTATCAAGTGCCTCGTCTATTTCCTTTACAGTCAAATATGTTACAGTATAGAGAAGTGTCATTTCCCTTATCTCCCTTTGATTCTCTAGGGAAGACTCCCATGTGACATTAATTTCTTCGTATAATTCATTAGCAATATGAATTTTGATTTGACTTGGTGTTCATATCAATTTGTGAAAATGGAATACAATAACATCTTCAATATTTTCTTGTCTTCATCAGATAAATTAGAGAATTTAAAGAACTATTGATATTACCTATCATGTTATGTTCCTTTATTACATTAGAAACTTTTGTTGCACTCTTAGGAATGTTGAACTTTGTCTTTCTAGATTTCACCATGTCATTGATTTCCTTCTCAAAATTAGTTTTCTCACTATCTACTTATGTCTTCTTCTTTTTCTCGCTAGGAGATGCCTTTTCTTGTCCTCTAGGTTTCCTCTTTACATATGTCCTTTTCTTGATAGGTTGATATTCCTCAGGTGGTATCAGGTCAGAATATTTAACTTCACCATTATTCTCCATACCAGAATCATCTACCCATGGTAGTTCTAGAGTTTTACTCTAATTTTATGCTTGCTTCCTTTTCGTCTTGGAATAAACATCAGTAATGCTTTTCTATTTCTCACTTTTGGAACTTCTACCTTCACCAAAAACAAATTTTTCTTCCAATTGACTAATTATCTTCTTTTCTTTACTCTTAGTTCTTGGCTTATTGACTTGCAAGGTGAATCTTTCATATACCTCTTCAAAACTACTATCCTTCTTTTCTTATATGTTAAAAATAGCTTTAATAAACCTTCAATGTTCAGGACCTTAACAAATGTTCATTAGTTGTGTATCTCATCTTAGGTATCCATGAAACTTTGGGATCTACCGCTTGTATCTTACAAGTGTCAACATCAACTAGAAAACAAACTATATCTATCTACTTCTCCACAATGTGTTCGGGTATCTTATACCTCTTATGCATTCTATCTTGAATGTCTTTAAATTGTCCCCACATTACATTGTTCATGTTATCACCTAGTTCACTTATGTATTCATTTATTTGGTATAAAGTTGGTATGTGTGTCTTCCAAGTTACCTCTCATTTACCAGGAAAAATATTTTGCACATAGAAAAACATACATACCAAGAGTGATCCAAAATTTAGTCATTTAATCTTTTCTGTTTAAATGCTCTTCAAGTTATCCAAAAGCTGTGATCTCACCATCTCAGCTAGGTCATATTATGTTCCTTCCTTCACTATCTAGTAAGTGGTGTGAATAGCTCCAGAGGGCACACTATTCAACCGATTAGATTGATAAACCTTGTAACCAACTATCATTGCTGAAAATCAAACTTCTTGATCTTAAATGTCATCTATAGTTATCTCTCTTTGATATTTCTTGGACTTAGTGGGTTATCCAACTATCTTCGTGGATATTTTCCTTTGGGTGTAAGGTTCTCTGTCCATTGATAAACCTTTTATCAGATGAATCAATTCCTTGGTGATTTTCATTGGTTCCTCCAGCCATATGAATTGGTCAAGAAAATGAAACAAGACCTATGGAATCCATTCCTCCTTGAAGGTCTCATGTAAGTCCAAAATATGTGTCAAACCCTTCATTTTAAGATGTTTGAACTCAACTTTAAGTTCATCATTGTTGCACATCACTAAGTAATCCTTCTGTATTTTCTCATTACCTAGCTAAAAAATATTGCAGTGTATAAAAGTTGTTACATCTTCGATCAACATAACTCAAGGTGAAATTATGGATAGGGCACAAATTTTGTCAACTTTTTTTGCCTTCAACGAGTGTAGCTTATGTTCTAGTTCCATCTCATTTTTTATCTTGATCAATGTAGGTGTAGAAACCCTTGACTCCATAGTGATTCAATAGATTTCTTCTTTGTAACTCTAACATGCCAAATTCATTCACAAATAATCACCTCTCTGCGAAATATCTCAGTTAGGGATTTCAAATACATAATTCAAATCTTTGTAAGTGATTAGCTCAAAAAATTCTCACAATCAATAATAATATGAAATTTCACTCTTCTCCTATAACTGCTCTTCAAAATGAAAGATGAATAACGAATATTTTTCCTAATATTTAATTGCCAAAAAAGTTGACTAACGGCTAGTTGGAACTAAACATTAAATGAAGTTCACTAATATCACTCCATCGATTAAAACTTCCACCGGTTAATGCCAAAAGTAGCATTAATACATAACTGGTGTAGGAGCACCCACCACAACTACATGAATACCTCATCTCTTTGTGACTCCTAGGGGGTCTTGAGGATGCCTAAGTCCTAAGGGTTTCATTTTAGTCCCTTGACCCAATTGTAAGGCCTGGTTCCAAGAATTGCCATTCTTAAGCCACTTGGTAAACCATTGGTAAAAGGGTCCCTACATCTAGGATTTGGGTATTTAATTATTTTAGGTAGTTTTAAGTCAATTAGGAACCTTAGGTTTACTTTCTGCAATAAGTTTGCACCTTCAGTGCAATTGTGTAAATGTTGTCAAAAGTTGTCAAGCAACTTTTTGACAACATTGAAACTTTGTGTTTCTAAATTCTTAATGACTTCCCCAATGGGAATATGGTTTGAAATGCAGTTGTAACCATTGGGGAAAGCTTTCATATCCCTTTCAAGCAGTTGGAAAGCACAATGATGTAATTTTTTGTTTTCTAAATCAATAAAAGTAACTAATTTTCCTACAATAGTCAAATTACAACTCCATGTATAGATCTGTATGGTCAAGTTAAGAGATGAATTCAATTGGAAAGTAATAAGTATGGTTTCATTTTCATTTTGACTCTGGTTTGAATTCTTGAAGTGTCTTGGATCGAAACTGAATTATCTTTTTGCAACGGTTTGAGACCCTCCTAAATTGTATTTCCTTTGTAATTTTTTTTCCCTCCCATGTTTGCCCTTGGAAAATCCTAATCCTTGGTGGAATGAGAGGTTTTTATGTTTCCTTGAAGATTTTGGAGTTGGCTTGCAAGGAATCAAGTGTTGCCTCATCTTTCAGATGAAGTAAGGTCAACATCTCTACGGGTGACCAGAGACCAGAATGATGAAACAATATAGTCAGGCTTTTGGGTTGAATCAAACCTTGTAATTGAACCTAGAGTGGTTTGGAATCATCCCAAGTGCAATACAATCTTTGGTTTTATCCTTCCATCATGATTTTGGTTACTTCCTTCATTAAAAGTGACCTAATTATCAATTAGGCATGTCTGATCTTGTTGTGGTTGAGTTTGTTCCTTTCAACTTCAGAACCCTTGGCTTTGGGGATTGGTAGTACTCCAAGAATGGTATTCAAAACTATGCTTAGTTCCTTGGGTCTAGAGTAAATTTTTGGAGCTATTCCCTTTTAACCCTTTGAATAAGGCTACTAGGAATAGAAGCCTTGTTTATGGAAGAGTCACCTTAAGGATACCCTGAACTTTCTTAATGGTTGGGACATGTCCTATTGGACATAGAACAACCTTTGACAACTTTGTTCAACCCCTGAAACTTGATATTGTCATCTTGGCCTTATGAATCAATCAGATATTGGTAGCATAAGGAGTAGTATTGTTGTAATGCATCACACATATTGAACTAAGTATTGTGTTCATCTCAAGATGTTGTTAGGAGTTTGGTGAAAGCGTTGTGGCCCTTTTGTAAAGGTGCAAGTCTAGGCTTGGTGGGTTAGTGTATTTAGAACCCCTTTTGAGAAGCTCTTGAGGGAAAAGGTGTCCACCTTACTTGTGATAATATAGAACTTGCATCAAGTGGTATAAGAGAAACTTATAGATCTTTCGACTAATTAAAGTTTTCACCATGTCAGATAGTGGAGAAGACAGTGAAATTCCAAATAGGATGAGAAATGTAGAACTACTAAGAGTGGTGAAAGAACATGATGTAGAAAGAAAATGGATGAGGAAGGAAATAGAAAGGCTTAAGGAACAACTCAAGAAAGGGAGTAGTGGGAACTTTGGACTTGAAGAGGATGGGAGTTAAGAGGAAGCCCCTTTGCAGGAGGAAGAAGAGATCCTTGTAGACCAGAGGCTACTTATGAAGGCTTTGAAGTCCATGGAGAGGAGAACCATGGACACTAAGCTTGATCTACTTATCTACAGTGGAAAGATGGATGTAGAAGAATTCATGGAATGGATGGATGGACTCACTAGTTTCGTTGACTATGAGGAGATACCAGAACACCAAAAGGTGAAAATAGAAAAGTCCAAGTTAAAGGAATCTTCCCTAACCTGACGGAACTTCACTCAAGAAGAGAGGGTGAAGATGGATAAGAATCTAGTTGGCACATGGAAAAAGACGATGGCCTTAGTGAAAGAGTCTTATGTGCCAGAAGATTATGAAGTGCAAATTAATAAGAAAATACAAAGCTTGAGGAAAAAATAAATGGATGTCTCAGGGTACACTGAAGCGTTTTGTAAGCTCTCAATTAAATCTAAGATGTTAGAGACAGAAAGTGTCAATATTGCAAGATACATGCAAGGATTAAAAATAAAAATGTAGGATAAGTTGAGTTTGTGCTCTCCTACTACAATCCAACAGTGCTTTCAAATAGCACTGAAAGTTGAAGAAAAATTCAAAAGAAGACACGACCAAGGCACTAGGGGAAAAAGAAATAATAACCCTTATTAAAATTTCAAAGGAAGAGGCAATACATGGACTAGAGGAAAGTCAAGCAGTGACAGACCCATGGAGAAGAATCAAGGAGGAAGAGGCCAAGGAGAGTAAAGGAATAGATGAGGCTTCAGAGGAAGGAGACCTTTTGGTAGGGGTAGGGGAAGAACCAATGAACCCCTAAGGTGTTTCAACTATAATTAGTTAGGCCACCATTTAGGGAAATGCCATCAGAAGAGGAACAACAATCAATGTGAAAGAAGAGCACAATTGGTCCAAGAAGACCATAAAAATTAGAAGCTAAAGAAGTAACAATCTTGATGATGAGACACGCCTTCTTGCAAGTACCACAAACTCAAGAACCACCTTAAAGGAAGAATATATTTAGAACAAGGATCAAGTGCCAAGGAAAGGTATTTAACTTGTTAATAGACTCTGGTTCAACAAAGAATTTAATTTCTAAGGAAATGGTACATAAATTAGAATTGAATAAAATACCACATCCTTTCCCTTATAATGTTTCTTGGCTCACTAAAGGGAAACAAACTCTAGTCAGTGAATAGGCTATGGTAGAATTTTCTCTAGGAGACTTCAAGGATAAGGTATTATGTGATTTTGTAGAGATGGATTCTTTCCATCTTCTACTTGGAAGACCTTGGAAATATGACATGGATGCCACCTATAGTTGTAGGAAAAATACCTACACTATCATTAGGGTTGGAAAAAACTTTACAATGAAGTCACTAACTGATCAAAAAATCAGAGAAAAAACCCACTCTAATTATGATAGGGGAAAAAGAAATGGTAAAAAAATTCAAATAATGAGAAGAGGAAAGTTTCATACTAATCATGAAGCCTAAAGATAAGGAAGAGTCTAATAAGATAGCACCCATACTATTAGAGGTCAAGGAGTTGCTAAACAAATACAATGATGCCATAACAAATGATCTAGCCTCTCCTGTCCCACCCCTTAGAGATATCTCTCATGATATTTATCTAATACCAGGATCCTCATTTCCAAACAAGGCACCTTATAAGATGACTCCAGATTATAATGTAGATATTTCTAAACAAGTACAAGAAATGCTAGCCAAAGGCCTAATTCAAAAAAGTCTGAGTCCTTGTGCAGTCCCTTCTGTCTTAGCACCTAAAAAGGATGGAACATGGAGATTATGCACTGATAACAAGGATATAAAAAAATAAGAATCAGATATAGATTCCCCATTCCAAGGATTGAATACATTCTTGATCAACTTGGGACTGCTTTTTACTTTTCCAAAATAGACTTAAAATCAAGATATCACCAAATAAGAATCAGGCCAGGGGATGAATGGAAGATTTCATTCAAGAAAATTGAAGGGTTATTTGAATGGATTGTAATTCCATTTGGGTTAAGCAATTCCCCAAGCACATTCATGAGACTTGTGAATGAAATTTTCATTGATTTCATTGGCAAATTTGTTGTTATTTACCTTGATGACATTGTGATATTCAGTAGTATCAAAGAAGAACATATAAACCATTTGGAGCAGGTGATAATGAGACTTCATGAACACAAGATCATCATCAACTTTGAAAAATGTACCTTCATGCAGAGAGAACTTACCTTTTTGGGGTTTGTCATCTCCAAAGGAACACTAAAAATGGGTGCTCGTAAAGTGGAGGTCATTGTCAATTGGCCCCCTCCAAGAAACCAAGGCGAGGTAAGGAGTTTCCATGGCCTTGCTAATTTCTATAGAAAGTTTATAAATAACTTTAGTCATGTATGTGCTCCCATGCTAGACACCATTAAGGGTGGTAATAAAACTAAGTTTTCTTGGTCAAAAGAAGCTAACAATGCCTTTGATTACTTGAAGAACAGGGTTGCTCAATATCTTATTTTGACCTTACCTGATTTTAGGAAGGTGTTTATTGTGGAGACAGATGCTAGCAACCTAGCCATTGGTGTTTTCCTAAGCCAAGAAGGGAAGCTTATAGCTTTCTTCTTTGAAAAACTAAATGATGCTAAGAAAATATATTCAACCTATGACCTTGAATTGTATGCAGTTATGCATGCCCTTAAAAAATGGAGACACTACCTTTTACCAAAACAATTTGTTTTCTATACTGACAACCATGCACTACGATTTCTAAATTATCCAGAAAATTTGAGTTTCAAGAATATAAAGTGGATGGAAAAATTGAAGGCATAGACATTCACATTGAAGAAAAAGAAATGTCAATGAAACAAGGTTGCTGATGCACCTAGTAGAAGGGTTGTTTTGATTAAAGAAGTGAAACTACAAATAATTGGGATTGATGCTCTAAAGAATCTATATGCAAGTCATCTAGACTTTGGTGATTCATTCAAGGTTTGTTCTCAACTAATAGGAAAATATCACACTGAGTTTTCTGAGTTCCTCCTTCAAAATGATCCATTGTTAAAAGGTTCCCAACTTTGCATACCTAGGTGATCTATGAGATGGAATATTATCAAAGAAAAACATTGTGGTGGCATGGGTGGCCATTTTGGCATAGATAAGACCATAGACTAGATTAAGAGGAGGTTATTTTGTCCTAAGATGGAAAATGATATCAATAAATTTGTGGAAGCATGCACTATCTATCAGCAAGCTAAGGGTGTATCTACTAATCAAGGGTTATACCAACCTTTATCAATCCCTACTAGGCCTTGGGATTCAATCTCCATGGATTTTGTAATGGGCCCTCCTAGGAGTAAATAGGAATTTGATAGTGTCTTTATGATTGTATATAGGTTAAGCAAGATGGTGCACTTTGTCCCTTGAAAAAGTTCAAATGATACCTCCCACATTGCCCAACTCTTCTTCAAAGAAGTTGTTATAATTCATGGACTACCAAAGACAATAGTCTCAGACAGGGATGTTAAGTTTCAAGGAAATTTTTGGTGTACACTCCATAAGAAATTGGGGACAAACTTAACCTTCAGCTCTGCATATCACCCACAAACTGATGGCCAATCAAAAGTGGTGAATATATCACTTGGTAACCTTCTCAGATATCTAACCAAGAAACATAACCAGAGTTGGGATGTCATCCTCCCATAGGCATAATTTTTATTTAATTATTCCCTTAATAAATCTACTAGAAAAACACCTTTCCATACATTCTATGGTTTGCACCGAAGAGGCCCATTGGATCTGATAGATTTACCTTCACACTTAAAGGTCAGTGCTCAGGGAGAAGAATTGGTAAAACTTATTTCCTGAGTCAAGGATGAAGTCAAGTCTCATCTACTATAGAAAACTCAATTGTATAAGGAGTAGGAAGATAAGAGAAGGATAGAAGTTCATTTCTAGATTGGGGATAATTTTTGGGCATATCTCAGGAAATAGAGATTACCAAAGGGTAGATACTCTGAACTCCACATGAAGAGAGTTGGTCCATGCACAATTTTGTATAAAATGGGTTAAAATGCCTATGAAATAACTCTTCCCCCTACCTTGTCTATTTCTCCCATCTTTAACATAGATGATATAACCCCTTATAAATTTGATGTATCTTGTGATGATGCAGGTACTTCAAACATCTTGGCTCCTTTAGATGCCTCAGATTTTGTTACAAATCTACTGCCTAGCAAACCAATTGAATTGGAGAAAATTTTGGAATCTAAAGTAATCAAATAAATGAGGAAAAAAACATACATGTAGTACCTTGTAAAGTGGAAAGGCCTCCCCAACAATGATGCTACATGGATGAATGAAGACAAGATCAAACAACATGGAACTTCAATTGATCAACTTGACTCAAGTAGGAACTTGAGTTCTAAACCTCATGCGGAGTATGGTGCAAGAGAAGCCACTACATAAACATGAATATCTCATCTCTTTTTTACTCCTAGGGGGTCTTAATGATGCATAAGTCCTATGGGGTTCATTTTAGTCCCTTGACCCAATTGTATGGCTTGGTTCCAAGATTTGGCATTGATAAGCCACTTGGCCAACCATTGGTCAAAGGGTCCCTAAAGTATAGGATTTGGGTATTTAATGTTTTTCTAGGTTGTTTTAAGTCAATAAGGAACCTTAGGTTCACTTTCTAAAATAAGTTTGCACCTTCAGTGCAATTGTGTAAATGTTGTCAAAATATTGTCAAAAGTTGTCAAGCAACTTTTTGACAACATTGTAACTTTGTGTTTGTAATGTCTTAATGACTTCCCCAATGGGAATATGGTTTGAAATTCATTTTTAACCATTGGAGAAATATTTTATAGCCCTTTCAGGGGGTGGAGACAACAATGATGTAATTTTTTTATCTGAATCAATAAAAGTAACTCATTTTCCTGCAACAGTCAAATTGCAACTCCATGTATGGATCTGTATGGTCAATTTAAGGGATGAATTCAATTGGAAAGTAAGAATTATTGTTTCAATTTTATTTTTCCTTTGGTTTTAAGTCTTGAAGTGCCTTGGATCAAAATTTAGTGAATTATCTTTGTGCACTTGTTTGAAACCATCCTAAACTAGGGTTTCCTCTGTAATTTTAGTTTTCCTCTCATGTCTACCCTTGGAAAATCGTAATCCTTGGTGGAATGAGAGGTTTTTATGTTGTATTGATGATTTTGGAGTTGTCTTGTAGGAATCAAGTGTTGGTTCATGTTTCAAATCAAGGTCGACATCTCTATGTGGTGACCAGAGACTAGAATGATGAAACAATGATAGTAGAACTTTGGGGTTGAATCAAACATTTTAATTTAACCTAAAGTGGTTTGGGATCATGCAAAGTGCAATACAATCTTTGGTTTTATCCTTCCATAATGATTTTGGGTACTTCCTTCATTAAAAGTGACCTATTTGTTAATTAGGCCTATTTGACCATGTTGTGGTTGAGTCAGTTACTTTCAACTTCAGAACCCTTGCCTTTGGCGATGGTAGTAATTCATAAAGGTTATTCATAACTATGCTTAATTCCTTGGGTCTAGAGTAAATTTTTGGAGTTATGCCCCTTTAACCCTGTGAATAGGGCTACTAGGAATAGAAGACTTGTTTATGGACAAGTAACCTTAAGGATACCCTGAACTTTCTTAATGATTGGGACATGTCCTATTGGACCTAAAAAGACCTTTGACAACTTGGTTCAACCCCTGTAAATCAAGATCGTCATCTTGACCATATGAATCAATCAGATATTGGTAGCATAAGGAGTAATATTGTTGTAATGCATCACACATCTTGAACTAAGTATTGTGTTCATGTCAAGATGTTGTTAGGAGATTTGTGAAAGTGTTGTGGCCCTTTTGTAAAGGTGCAAGTCTAGGCTTGGCAGGTTAGTGTGTGTAGAACCCCTTTTGAGAAGGTGTTGAGGGACAAGGTTTCCACCTTCCTTGTGATACCCTAGCACTTGCATCAATAAAATTTTGCAAATAATAAAATTAGGAATACATAAAAACTCTTCTCTATGTAATTCATCAAAATTAATAATCAATGCATATCCATATGAAAATATATTTTACCACTCATCATTTGATGTAACACTAGTCTTGCTTTTCCCTAGCTTCCTCTAGGGGCTCCTAGGTAACTCTACTGACCTAATAGGTTTCTTTAATTAACCCTTCTCTCCTTAGGATTCTCCTCACAATATCGTATCACTTTCAACTAGTGAACATCAATTAAGTAGAACAAAAGCTCACCATGCTTCTTCCTAGGCTCCCAATGGCCTTTCTTGCTCCATATGTACAAATTGATCCAAATGGATCCAAAACTCTTCCTTGTAGAGAATAAATCTTCTAGGGTGTTAATTACATTGACTTCAAGGTATCCAAACTCCTTTTTCTAAGAAACACTCAACGAGCTCCAAGGATCAATCCAAATTAACCCAAAATAGGGCTACAAGCAATAAGGCCTATTTTGAGGGAAAATTGCATTAACTTGTAAAACTTGTTAACAAGTCAAAAAAATAACCCCATATCCTGATACCATTTATCGAGAACCTAATTATTTTATATGTGTTTGATTCCATAGGTGTCCGTATAGTACCTCTTATAAACATGGCTAAAAATCAGGGTTTTGAGAGCTTTTAACTGTCTTCTCAAGAAATTGATTTTCTTGGCTAGAAAAAATTCACAAAAAAACTTATCCTCTGAGTAAGGGCTCCTTTAATCACCCTAATATCTCTCCACAATCCCTGATTGAAGCAATGAATGCTTTCAATCCTTCCAAATTTCTCTACAATTGTTGGTTTTCCCTAGCCATGCATGTCTAGCACACCTAGGGCATCACCTTATAAATTTATCCCATGCTTCCCTTGGACCCTCCTTCATTGTACATATTTTAAATGGAGTCACCTTACATATTCCAAAGGCTCGTGCAAGTTCCACGGTGGAAAATGGATCTATGACTCCATTTGCACTAGGTGTCTGGTTCAGACCAGCGACTACGTAGAACACAAAACAATTTATAAAAGAAACCAAAAATATAAAAAATAGAAATCTACCACCACATAAATTATAATAAAAATCTAAATTAACTTAAACAAGGATTACATTAGATGATTCAATCCATTACAATGCCAAGTGCTCACAAATTACAAAAACTACAACTGTTCTTAAATTCTACAGTCTGTACACACTCTGACACAATAATACCAACCCTTAAAAAAGATAGAGGATAGCCTTAAGTAGTTAACCAAGGCACTAAAACACTGGTTTCATATAGTTAATAAACCAATTCCATCGAATTTTCAATCTTGTAACAAATGTTGTCAATGACAACATTGACAACATTAACAACTTTTGCAACTTTTTGGATATGATATCCAAACTTGGTCAAAAGTTCTCCAAAGTTACCCAAATCACTAACTAAGGTGGAATAAAATGAAATAGGACCTTTAGTCCCTTTATTGGCCACTTTGGCACTAAAATCCCAAAAACACCTTATTTATCCTAGATGGATACAAATGTCACTAAGGACCTATTAAAGAATCCTCACTTAACACACCACACACTAGGACCTACATGTCCCCTTATTGAGCTAGTGGTCTGGCTAGAACCACTACAAGAAAAAACCTCAAAGAAACCCTAGGTCATATTGCATATAGTAGCCCTACCTAGGAGCTCCTGCACCATACTCCCCACAAGGGAAAGCTATGTCACTCCTGTAGACAGTATACCCTCTGAAATGCCCACCTTCTTGAAGTTTGCCTCTACAATCCATGAGGCCTCTGATTCTGGTATATCCTTCCACTAGATGAGGTGTTCCATGTATAATTTATGCCTTGTAGTTTTCTTAAGTTGGGAGTTAAGAACTTGGTCAGCTACCAATTGTAGTTTGGGAGGTTAGACGATAGCCTCAACATCACCACTGAGTCCTTGAATTCTCTGACTGATCTCATTTATCTTCCCTCTGAACTGGATTAAGTCTTGTACATTGAAAACTGGAGATATGCTCAAATATGATGGTAAGTCTATCTTATAATCATTAGCCCCATATTTGGCCAAGATTTTGCAAGGTATTACCCTTTTCATCTAAAGCTTGTTAGGGACACCTCTCTATAACCTTGGCTTGTTCAAATGAACCATCATATAGTCACCCACTTCAAACTGAACATCTCTCCTCTTTTCATCAACTTTGGCCTTCAACTTTTGTTGACTGTCTTAGATTTTCTTCTTAACTTGTTCTTGTATCTCCTTCATAGTATGGGTGAAGTCCTCGGCATGTCCACTTCTATACTCCCTACCTCCAAGATCACTAAGCTCACAAACACCCCTTAGATGCATCCCATAAACAACCTCAAATGGGCTTTTCCCTATCATTCTATTCTTACTGTCATTGCAAGTATACTCTACTTGGGGAATGACTACATCCAAAGTCTATCCATATTCCTTAGTTAGGAACCTCAATAGGTTACCCAACACTCTATTTACCACCTCAGTTTGGCCATTAGTCTGAGGGTGGTAGGATGAACCAAAAGATAGATTGGTACCCAATCTAGTCCACAATGTCCTCCAAAAATGGCTTATAAATTTCACATCCCTATCTGATACTATGCTCAAAGGAAGACCATGGATCCTCACAATCTCCTTAAAAAAAAAATAGGCTATGTGGCTAGCATCATTAGTAGTCTCAAAGGGTATGAAGTGACCCATCTTGCTAAATCTGTCAACTACTACATATCTGATGTCATACCCTTTCTTAGTTTTGGGTAGACCTACTATAAAGTCCATGCTTACACACTCCCATGGCATGTTAGGGACTAGTAAAGGCTGATATAATCCCTCATTACTTATTCCTCCTTTGGCTTTCATGCAAACAACACACCACTCCACATATTTGGTAACATCTTTCACCAACGTAGGCCAATGGTAGAACCTTTGTACAAGCTCCAAGGTTTTTTTCATACCAAAGAGACCACTTAAAGATCCATTATGTTTCTCCTATATGAGATTAATTCTCATAGAGCCTCTTGGCACACATAACTGATTACTCCTAAATAACAGTCCATTTTGCAAAGTAAAATTTGAGAACTTGCTATGGAAATGGTTTTGAAAATCCACACATACCTTGTATGCTTCCCCAAAGTCCTCATCTTCCTTGCAAATAAATCTGAAACTATCAATGCCAATGATATTCAAATGGACATCTGGGACTATCAGTAAGCTCCTGCTTAGTGCATCTACAACCTTATTGAGCTTCCCTTTCTTGTGCTTTATAGTAAAGGTAAATGCCTGCAAATACTCCATCCACTTCAAATATATATTGCTTAGTTTATCCTGAGTATTAATGTAAATAAGGGCATGATTGTCAGTAAACACAACAAACTCTATAGGAAATAGATAATGCCTTCACTTCCAAGTGACAAAACTAAGGCATATAGTTCCAATTCATAAGAAGAATATTTCTTCTTAGCTTCATTCAATTTCTCATTGAGGAAGGAAATTGTCCTACCTTCTTGACTCAATACACCCCCTACTGCCATCCCACTTGCATCACATTCAATAGTGAAAATTTTATCAAAGCTTGGAAATTGTAGGACAGGTTGAGTGGCTAATTGATTCTTTAACAACTCTAAGGCTTTTTCTGCTTCTAAGGTCCACCTAAAATTATTTTTGACCACACCCTTAATAGTATCCAGTAATGGAGCACATATCCCACTAAAATTCCTAATAAATCTCCTATAAAATTGTGCAAGGCCATGGAAACTTCTTACCTTAGGGGTTGTGATAGGTGGAGGCTAGTTTAAAATAGATGCAACCTTGTCTTGATCCATCTTCAAAGACCCTTTGGATAGTACAAAGCCCAAATACACTATTTCTTGCTTGAAGAACTCACATTTCTCAAGATTTATAGCCAACTTCTCTTCATGTAATCTCTGCAACACTGTCTCTACATGTTTGATATGCTCTTCCTTTGTCTTTCTTAATATCAACATATCATCAATATATACAACTACAAACTTCCCTGTGAAGTCCTTGAGTACTTCATTCATGAGCCTCATGAATGTGCTTAGAGCATTTGAGAGGCCAAATGGTATTACAAGCCATTCATATAATCCATCTGTGGTCTTGAATGTCATTTTCCATTCATCACCTTCCTTCACCCTGACTTGGTGATATCCACTTTTTAAATCCAGCTTGGTAAAGTACATTTCCCCTCAAAGGAAATCCATGAAATCTTAAATACTAGGTATAGGGAACCTATACCTTATTGTAATTCTATTTATGGCCCTTGAACCTATGCAAACTCTCCATTTCCCCCCCTTATTGGATGTCAATACAACCGGGACTGCACAAGGTCTTATACTCTTCTTGATCAAGCCTTGATCCAAGAGTTCTTGCACTTGTCTTTCTATCTCCAAGTTCTGATCAGGAGTAAGATTATATGCTGCCTTATTGGGCAGAGATGCACCAGGCACAAAGTCTATTTGGTGACTTATTACCCTCTTAGGTGGTAGGATTGTAGGAGTTCCATCACCCACTATATCTTTATACTTCACAAGTAGTTCTTGTACCTCTAGTGGTAATGGCTCCTTGAATTATTTTTCTTCCTCCTTGGGTCTTAGCACAATGGCATACCCTTCACTCTCATCATCCTTGATATCCTTCACAAACTCCTTTTCACTACACAACTTGACATTAGGAGTCTTAGACTGTGGCTCTTCATCTTCTAATAAACACTAAATCTTGAAAGTTCTACCTCCATTCTTAAATGTGATGGAATTCTCCTTTCCATCATACACTACCCCATTGTCAAACTTCAAAGGCCTTCCTAAAATAAAATGGCAAGAATCCATTGGTAGGATGTCACAAAGAAACTTATCCTTGTATCCTGCTATTGAAAACTCAACACATGTTTTCTCATTTACTAATACACTTTGGCCTTTGTTGATCCATGTTACCTTATAGGGATTTACATGTGGTATTTTAGCTAGCTTGAGTTTCACTAGTGCCTCTTGTAAGATGATATTATCAGTGGAGGCAGAGTCCACAATCACTTTACAAACTTTTCCAAGGATTTTACATCTGATCCTAAACAAAGCCCTCCTATGTCTCATATGTTTGGGCTCATCATTGATTGGTTTTCTTATCAGTACTCTCCTAAACATTAGGTTCTCACCCATATCCAAATCTAGGTGTTCAATCTCAGGTGCTTTGACACTTGAAGTGTCCTCATGAGCATACACTACCCTTTTTTCACTGTTTGTTGCAGTAGGCTTGTTAGGACATCTATAGGGTGGATAACCTAATTGTCCACAATAATAGCACTTCATAGTTTCAAACTATGAACTATTCCTACCTCCTCTTCCTCTTCTAGGACCAACATGATTACCCCTACCTCTGTTATAGCATCCTCTTAGACTGCTTTCAGTATGTTGTTCTGTCAACTTGTTCTCACACTATGACCTTTTCTCACTACCTCTTCCTTGGTAGCCTCCTCTTCTCCCCCTTTGGTCTCTTCCTCTATCTCTATTATTCTTGAAGCTAGAGTCACCTTTCTTCTTGTTCTTCTCCTCCACTCTTATGGCTAATTGATGACACTTGTGTATTGTAGTTAGTGTCCATAGGCTAATCTCCTCTTGAATGTTCCATTTCAATCCACCCAAGTATCTAGCCACTTTGATTGACTCCTCTTCTTGTATTTTAGACCTTAGATAGAATATTTTGAATTATTTAGTGTATGAGGGCACATCTAGGTCTTTTTTTTTCAAATTATATCTTTTCCTATGTAGTTGGATCTCATAGTCCTTAGGGAGGTAATTATCCTTTAGCTTAGTCACCATTGCATTCCAATTAGCTATGGGTTGTTTACCCATCCTTACCCTCTCATCTTGAAGGTATTTCCACCAGGTCAAGATTGACCCTCTGAGTCTAGATTTGGCCACCTTAATATTTTGGGCTTCCGTCACACCATCACACTTGAAATGATTCTCCATTCCCTCTATCCAATCCATGACTACTTTAATGTCTATCTTTCCACTAAACAAAGGTATTCCTTCTAACGATTTTCCACCTAATTCTTTGATGGTATTCAAGAATGGATCTTCATTCAAGATAGGGTCTGGTTCAGGGATAAGGTCTTTTTCTTTAATATTTTTACCCCTATCACTGCTCTCCACTTCTTTGTTTCTATTTTTTACATTAGCAACTTCTTCTAGCCTTATCTTCATTCCTTCTAAGGTTTCCTCAAGAAGTCAGTTATTTTTCTTTTCTCATCAACTTCCTTAGCTAACTCTGCATTTTTCACCATCTTTGAGTCTCCTACTGATTCACTAGTAGCTACAGACATACACTAACTTCCCAAGTTTCTCAACTTGCTCTGATACCACTCTGATGTAACACTAGTCTTGCTTTTCCCTAGCTTCCTCTAGGGGCTCCTAGGTCACTCTACTGACCTAATAGGGTTCTTTAACTAACCCTTCTCTCCTTATTATTCTCCTCACAAGATCCTATCCCTTTTAACTAGTGAACATCAATTAAGTAGAACAAAAACTCACCATGCTTCTTCCTAGGCTCCCAATGGCCTTTCTTGCTCCATCTACAGAAATTGATCCAAATGGATCCACAAATCTTCACTGTGGAGAAAAAATATTATAGGGTGTTAATTGGATCCACTTCAAGGTATCCAAACTCCTTTTTCCAATAAAATCTCAATGAACTCCAAAGACCAAACCAAATTAACACAAAATAGGGCTACAAGCAATTAGGCCTATTTTGAGGGAAAATTGCATTAACTTGTAAAACTTGTTAACAAGTCAAAAAAATAACCCCATATCCTGATACCCTTTATCAAGCACCTAAGTATTTTCTAGGTCTTGGCTTCTAGAGGTTTCCATACAGTACCTCCTATAAACATGCCTAAAAATTGGGTTTTGAGACCTTTTCACTGTCTGCTCAAGAATATGATTTTCGTGCCTAGAAAAAATTCACACCCAAACTTCTCCTTGTTAGAATAGTCCCAAAGGATAAATGAGAGGGGGGAGGTGAATCAGTTATCAATAACTTTACTTCTCTTTCTTCTTTAAATTTAGAATACAAAAATGTAAATGCTTAATCAGATAACACAGTACACAACACACAATTTGATTACGGGGAAACCAAATGGTAAAAACCCCGGTGATAATTATCACCCACAATGAACTATACTTGTTTATAGTAATCCCTGTTAGAAGATATTTCAATCCTATTAAGATTTTTACTTTACAATGCATTAATTATAGTGACTTGGTTAAGGGTCGGACCCTATTAGGAGTCTTTTACAAATAACCCTGTTAGGGGTGGTGGACTCACTGTCCAAAAGCTCACTACTTGATGGTGAAGGCTACAAACTTTTGTATAACAGATATGAACTATATCTGATGATGAACTGTAGAGTAGACCTGTTGTCTTGATCAGTTCCATAGTATTACAATCTTTCACTTCTTCTTCACATAGACTCTTGATGAATGAACCAACTCTGATAATCTGCTCTGTACATCTTTCTTCTCTTTTTGTATCATTCACACTTAGCGTATCACAATTGACTTTCTATAAGTATCTTTCTCAAAGTATGAGATCATGGGACCTATAAGACAACTCTTCATAACATCCTTGTCGGCTCTACTAAGCATGCAAGCATAATTACAACTGCGCAAGTATAAACTGAATAGACGCGACGCTTCACTAAGTCAGCCTCACCAAATTAACTCTATCTTTGCAATCTTCTTGAAACACATTTGGCACCTTTAGATGAATATCATCAACTCATAACTAATCATTAATATACACATGCATATCTTGAAGATAGGCGCAACTCAAGAAATCCGTTACATACGTCGCCTCTGAACAAATGCTCTTGCAGAAGTGTAACTGTCAATAAAAGAATTACACAACTTGACTAAAACATCATATTTGAATCTACGTGTATGAACATAACATAATAAACATGTCAACAACATGTATCTAACCATGCAATTCTTTATGTCATCATTCTGATAAGTACATACAGAATTACTACTGTGTCTTATATGTTGTCATCAATGACAAACATACAATCAATCAACTGCTCAGAATCAAATCTCCAACACTCCTCTAAGTTAAGTTTCCCTCAGTTACCCTACTATCTCTCCACAATCCCTGATTGAAGCAATGAATGCTTTCAATCCTTCCAAATTTCTCTGCAACTGTTGGTGATCCCTAGCCATGCATCTCTGGCTCGCTAGGGAATCACCTTATAAATTGCTCCCACGCTTCCCTGGGCCCCTCCTTCATTTTACATATTGTACATGGAGTCACATTCCATATTCCAAAGGCCCATGCAAGTTCCACTTTGGAAAATGGATCTATGACTCCATTTGAACTAGGTGTCTGGTTCATCCCAGCAACTAGGCAGAACACAAAACAATTTACAAAAGAAACCAAAACAATACAAAATAGAAATCTACCACAACAGAAAGTGTAAGAACAATCTACATTATAATAAAAAAGGATTACAGTAGATGATTCAATCCATTACAATGCCAAGTGCTCACAAATTGCACAAACTGCAACTGTTCTTCAATTCTCCAGTCCGTACACACTCTGACACAATAATGCCAACCCTTATGAAAGATCAAGCATAGCCTTAAGTAGTTGACAAAAGAACTAAAACACTATTTTTAGGTAGTTAAGAAACCAATTCCATTGAAGTTGTAATATTGCAACAAATGTTGTCAATGTTGTCAATGACAACATTGACAACTTTTGCAACTTTTTGGATATGCTATCCAAACTTGGTCAAAAGTTGTCCATGTATGCACCCTAAAATGGTCGCCTAGACTATGGGCCCCATTTATCATTTTATCATTTTATCAAATTCCCGAATCAATGCTTTGGAACATTTTCAATTCAAATCAATTTCCTTTATCAAATTGTAATTAATTTAATTATTTCAATATTTCCTAAGGTTTGATCATTTCATCAATTATCTTATTTAATTAAAAGAAAACAATTCCTTTTTATTAAATAAAATAATCTTATTTAATTAACATTCATTTTTAATTAAATAGTCTTAACTTATTTAATTAAAATCTCTCTTAATTAAATAATATTATCTCATTTAATTAAAATATCCTTTTTAATTAAATTAAATAATCTTATTTAATTAAAAGAAGATCCCTCTTTTAATTAAATAAAACCCTCACTTAAATCTCTCTTTGTTGAAAAAGGAAATAAATTAAATAAAACTAAATAAAATCCCTTTTTCTTCACATCTTCCTAAGTGGTGGGCTTTTTGCCTCTTAATCATAGCCTTTGATTTTTTGCCTCTTAATCTGTATCGTCCATTGCTCTTTAAAAGGAAACCTCTCCTCATTTGATAATAATAGAATTTTTAGGTATTGTTATGTTGTAGGTTTGGAGAGCAATTTTGGAGGAGAATTTGAGCACTCAAACTTGGATATTGCAACTTCTCTCTTCTTGTCTTCTTCTTGCATCCATGGCTATTCATGTAGATTAGATTCATGTTTCCTTTCATAGAATAAATCTTGCATTGTTATTGTTCAGTATTAGAATTGTTACCTTTATCAGGCAAAAAGGCTAACAATAACTCTAACTGACAATGGAAACCTTTCCTAGCTATGGGTGGACTATAATTGGAAAGGAATCTCCGGATTCTAGGCTGGCTCCTATAAAATCGGATATCACTTTACTAACCTGAATAACTTGATGGGAAAAGGGAGAAGGAATTGTAAAACTTAAAAAAAAAAGGTGATACACCAATGACTGATTCAAAAATCAGAAAAGAAAACAACAACTCCAGATCTAGTTCACAATGAATTTCAGATGATTGGAACACTTTTCATCATATAGGCTAATGAATTTGATAATCAGGGTTCAACCACAAATAATTCAACACTTA
>MU228353.1:521256-534422 GCA_018584345.1 Thuja plicata | reverse complement strand
ACATGTTGACTGGTCATGTGCTTCACTACATGGGAAACACCAGTCAGTGGCAATGTTATTTTGGGAAGGTACAATGTCCCTAACAGCATTAAGAGGTGCTGGATTATACTGCCTATTGGGCCTCATGTTCCAATTCTACCTATTTGCATTAATATTACCTTGAAACTACTGCCTGTTAGACTAAAAATTGGACTGGTTTGGATGTGTTGTGGAAGATGGACCAGTAAACTAATTCTGAACAGCAGGGATAACCTGAGATTGATTCTTTTTTAGTGCTACCAATTCATTCCCAAAAGACTGTAACAAACTCTCAATCTTCTGTTGGTTGTCCTTAATGGTTTGCAACTCATTTGGATAAGCTACAAGAGCTATTTTTTAGGGCTTATAGGATGGGACAATAGCTATTGGTGGAACCACTAATGGCATATTCGACTGAATATTAGGAAAAAAGGCATAGGAGGCCTAGGAGCTATCTTCCCTGCCTGAATAAGGCTATTTTATGCCCTAATAGCATAATCATAAGCTTGAGGCAAGGTATTACCTCCCATAGATTGGATCATCACAGATATATCACTATTAAGACTCTTCAAATAATATAGAAATGCATAATCAGCTGAAGGCCTCACCGTAGCAAGAATCCGATTCCAAGTCTTTTGAAACCGTAGGTTGAAATTGCTCATCTCCTCTTGTGGAGCTCGCTTGATTATCGTTAATTTCTCCACAAGAGACAGATTATCAGACTTGTCTTTAAAGAATTTTGACAACCTCTCACCCAAAACATCCCAGGTAGCAATAGAATTCACCAGGAGAGTCCTAAACCAGTCAAGAGCCTTGCCCTTGAGTGATGCTGCGCATAGCTTCAAAGCTACATCTTCATCAGTGATATGATGCACGTTACACAAGGTTGCAACATCCTGGATATGTTCAATTTCTGTTACAGGACCTTCTCCATTAAATGTGGGCAATCCCTTTAATGCAGCTACTGGAATATTATTGTGATTTGCAATCCTTAAAGGACTTCCTTGATCAAAAGTGACAAATGGAAAATTTATAGCCATTTGTTGTTGCTGTCTTTGCAAAGTTGGTAAAATAGGAGGAGGTTGTACCACCTTCCTTTTATAGGTTTTCAGATGTTGAGGTGTTACGACAACACCACTTGTAGAAGCTTAAGGAATAGAATGGTTAATAGATAAACCTTCAAAACTTGGAAAATCAGACCCAGTATGATTTATATCTAGATCCTCAGGAAGATTAATCTCTTCAAAGATAACCTCAAGTCCCTCTGAATCTGCAGCTTGCTGTTCAAAAATAGGATTTTCAAATGATGAGAAACTTGAATTCAATGAGATACCTCTAGGATCATGAAATTCTCTTCCACCTCTGGTTGATCTTCCACCTTTCCTGCTTGACTGCAATTATTGATAAAAAAACCCTTCTTTATTTTCTCTGGTAGGAGTTCTTCTCATCAAAATTGACACTTAGAGCTGTAGCCAAAAATTTGAAATCAATACACATCAAATAGCTCAGAACTGGGAAGCAGTTCGGGTCCCACCGGGCGTGCCAAAAACTGTTCAGTATTAGAATTGTTACCTTTATCAGGAAAAAAGGCTAACACTAATTCTAATTGACAATGGAAACCTTTCCTAGCTGTGGTTGGACTATAATTGGAAAGGAATCTCCAGATTCTAGGCCGGCTCCTATAAAATTGGATATCACTTTACTAACCTGAATAACTTGATGGGAAAAGGGAGAAGGAATTGTAAAACATAAAAAAAAATAAAGGTGATACACCAATGACTAATTCAAAAATAAGAAAAGAAAACAACTCCAAATCTAGTTCACAATGAATTTTAGATGATTGGAACACTTTTCATCATATAGGCTAATGAATTTGATAATCAGGGTTCAACCAAAAATAATTCAACACTTAACAACATATGTTTCTCAAATAAGGTTTGATCAATCAGATTTATTAATCTGGAAGGAACAGTAAGACATTCACATCCAAAATCAAAACCAGAATTATAAACACTTACTAAAGAAGATGGAAAGGCAATAATGATCTGAACACAAAGATGACCTGTAATTTGGAATATTTCCTTCATAATTTCTCCAAAAAATGGTTACAAAAATGGCCTAAAAAACATCTAGGAACAATACATTCACTAAAATTCCCTCTTTCCCACATATGCGACCTCTAGAAAAGAAAATCTTCCTTCCTTAAAATCCCTCCAAAACCCTAATCTAGGAATGCCTATCCCTAAATTTTAGCCATAAATCATGCCCAAAATCTAGCCAATCTGTCATCAAAATGAAAAGTCCACCTACCCCTAAATTTTGGCTTATAAAAGGAATAAAAAATCCCTTTACATTATCAATCATGCCAAAATTAACCTATCCTTTTAATAAAAATGGCTTTAAAAATAAAAGGATAAATCCTTTATACAATTTTATGCCAAATTTATTAAAAAGGAAAAAAAATATTAAAAAGGTCTTAATATTTGTTATGCCACAAAATTATTATTCAAAAGACTTTAATATATATATCAAAATCAATAAATAATAATTTAAACCTAAACCAATACATATCCAAACTTAGCAATATAAATGAAAATATCAAAGTGGGGAGCAACTCGACCCACTTGATATTTTATATTTATGAAAATATGCTATGAAATATCGGGCATCAATGTATGTGGTCCTCTCGTGGGAACGTGGCACTCTATCATCTATTTACTGACCTTCTGTCAGTCTTTTACTTGGCAGACGCCAAAGAAATTGTTATTTTGCTTTGGGGTTTCAATTATCATGCGAAACAAGGCATTTGATATTCATTTTGCAAATTGAAGGGTTTGAAAACCCTAGCTAACTGCTGTTGAAGGCCAAAAATGAGCATCTTTGTTGAAATTTTCTACAAGAAACAAGAAGATCTGCTACTTTAGAACTCGACATGCTACTTTGGAACTGTAAGTTTTCCTTCTATTACTCTCTGTTGATGATTTATGCTGCATAAAAAAGGCATTCATTGCATGCGAAAAGGGTTTATTTGTTGTCAACTCTTCTTTTCAACCTTTGTTGATGATTGCAAAAAATATGGGCATCTCTGTAGATATAAGTTTGAACTCTTTACACTCACGTTTTATAAAAAACATGTCCCCCTTTATTGATTATCTGCTTATTACTGCTGGAAAGAAGTCTGTTTATTGCAAAAATCTATGCATATAACACTCTTTACCCTCTGTTCAAACTTGCCTAAACATTTTTGGGTAAAAACGTGAATTGTCTCTTTGATAGAATCATGTTTCCTGTTGCAAAATATAGCTTCATTTGATGAATATCAACATGTATTTATTGATGTTCCAAATTTTGAAACCCTCTGTAGATACAAAAAATGTGAGTTCTCTGTATGATTCAAAGCTTTGTCAAACTGTTGACATAAGTTCTCTGCTCTGCTGTTACTGAAGACTCTTCAAAGCAATTTGATGAACTTAAAATTTCTATTTATGAACTGTGTCTTTGATTCTTCAAGTAATTTACTGTTCTTTAACCAGCACAAGAACATCTGAAAATGTGCATACATATAGAGAAGATGTTTACTGTTGTCACTTATAAATGCTCTGATACTTCTTGACAAGTATAAAATAATATGACAAAGAGTAATACTCTATTCCAGTATGAACATGAACTTGATTTTGTTATTGTTCCTTCAACATAAGAACCTTATTGTTTGAATCCTTGAGTTCAATATTTTCAGAAATGTGATCTACAGTCCAGCATTTGAAATTGATATGACACTTGTCAGAAATTATGAATATGAAGTTATTTTTAGATTTCTGACAAGTACTGAAAAATGTGACCTATTGGAATTCTGAAATTAAGAACACTAGCATTATTGAAGCTTCTGTAGCAAATTATTAAACACTTTCTTTCTGATACTAAATTTGTCATTTTATGATATAAAGTACAGTAAGATGAAAATGTTTTATATTTTGTTAATGAAGTTCGAGCATAGGCTCGTGACACTCATCAACAACAAAATTCTTATGACTGAGGTTCGAACACGGGTTCATGACACCCAGTCATAACATTTTGTTAACATTCATATTATGAATCAATCATGAAGCACTTGAAAATATTCAGTATTAAAATCATTGAAAGTTTTGAAAAATGTACTTTGTTTATGATGAAATCAGCATCTTTTGGTGAAACAATTTGATTCCTCTAGAGATCAACAACCTGGAACTTCTTATAGCATGGGAAATTATCTTGTTCTGCATCTTGCATTGCTTAGATCCGTCAGGATCTAACCATTGTTCTTTTTCCTTTTTTCATGTAGATATTTTCCCTAAGAACCTGAATGCTGACGGAGACTCGGGAGTGACCTAGATGCAGATGAAGACCTGACAGAGCTACCAGCAGAAACAAGATACAAACACAAGGCAATGCATGGGACCCCTATTCCATACCTTAGTTTTTTTTTTCATTTGCAATGTACTATGTTTATTGAAACATGAAATATGAATCAAATGACATTTGTACTACATTCTTATGAATGCACAATGTAATGATCAATGATGAATTTAAATTTGTAATAATTTGATCAATACTTAGAGTACATAAAATGAAAATCTGATAATAAATGTAGTAAGTGAATGCAAATCATCAAAACCTATAAGATAGTGTTAATTGGATAACATGTACATGCAAATTTCTCTTTTAGTGCCTATTTTGTTGTATGATTAGATTTTGGATAACATTTATCATTTAGATTAATTTCTTTTCATGCATTGCAATCATATAGAATAGATTTCATTTTCATGCATTGAATCTATCATTTCATGGTGTACTTGCATGGGCACAACTAGGTCAATCTGAGGGCCTCCATTAAAAACCTTTGGACTCTATGACTAGAGAGCTATGAGTCGATATTTGGGGCCTCATTCTTGAGCAACCTTGGATGGAATGATTCATAGAAGTGTTACACATTTTCATCACATATTTTTGGTGCCCACCATGGTGCAAAAGATTCATTTTCTATCTTTATAGCTATTTTTCATAATTTATTTTTGGATTTCCATATTTTCTGTACTTTTTGTAGTGAAATTTTGCGTGACATTTTGCAGGTCTACAAGCGAACTTTTTCTAGATTTTGCGTTTCCTCATGCGGCTCTGTGTGAATCTTCATGCGACTCTATGTGAATCTTTGCGCGACATTCGACACCAGGTTGTGAATATGATCTGTTACTATTTTTTTCTGTCTGAGCACATCTTCACGCAAGATTTTGCATTTTGTCGCGCGACACTGTGTGAATCTTTGCACGAGATTCTGCACCAGAGATTTGTTTTTCATTTATACATTTGTATATCTCTATTTTTTTTTCTAACCACTAATGTTTGCTGTTTCTGGTGGTTTGTGATTTGTTGTTGCTGTTGTTGTTGCTGATTTGGACTTGCTTGGATAAACAACAAAACGATTCATGTTGCATTGGATTTGAGGTATTTTGTTGATCTCTATAACATTTGGATTTTGGAAATAAAATGAACATCTCATGTGTTTAGCTTGAGTGTTTCTTGCTTTAATAGATCACATTTCCAATTGGTGCTCTAAAAATGGACCTAGATTTGCTTTCTTGCATATATGTTTCACATAGTAATTAGGCCCTATGAACACTATTTGTGGTTATCTTGAGAGAGTCGGCTTCATTCATTTGTCTTTCATGCGAAGCTCTTCTTGACGATAGATCCCCTTATAGGTAGGGAAGGATTTGTTTTTATCTCACTAGTCAACTTGGTTTGGGCTTTAACTTTTGGTGATACTTTCTCTCTTTGGGGAGATTGGTGTCATTTGTGATTGTGTAAACCTTGGATGAGGTGATTTCAAATTAATGGGTCAATTAATCTTGTTTGCTATGTTCTGGTGAGGTGAAGAGGTTAGAGGATTATTCTGTTTTCCCTTTTGGGAGAATCAGAAACTTGGAACCCTTGAATCAAAACAAAGTTCCCATGTGGTCCATATTGTGAGTCTTCCTTGTTAGAGATGGTTAACCACAGTGGACATTCCCTTTATTGGGTAAACCATGTGGACGGAACCTCAAGCGGTAATAGCCATTTTTTCCATGGTAGCAGCAACCGCTATATAAATGTCCTTGTGGAATAAATCTTCATGGGTGTAGTTTCTTGTGGGTTTTCAGATCTCCTCAACAGCTCCTGATTTATTAAATTCTCAGACTGTGTCAAAACCTCGGTGCGCCAGGATTGGATTTCACCCACTTGAGATTACAAAAGTTGCAGAGTCAAACCATTACTAAGAACCATAGTACAACCAACTTTTTATTCTCTAGGACTATGTGTGTGACTGGAAAACATTTGAGAACATACACAAGTAGCATTCTTATGGAGTAGAAATACTATGACACTATCCATGTTCATGTGCAAGGTTGCTGTGTCCCTTGCTCATTCATTTCTTGAGCTCCCTAATTGTTGTCTTATGTTCTTGATTCATGATAAAATCTATTAATGCATCTAGGTGGTCAATTAAAATGAATGAAAAATGAGTTCCAGTTCCTTTGTGTCAGAACCCTCGTGCAAGAAAAATATTTCTTCACGTGGCTCATTGGGTTTCCTCGCGCGGCTCAGTGCTGAACCTCGCATGATATTTTGTCCACTTGTTGTTAGTTTACTATCCTTTCTATTTCACCAGTATGAGTTTTCTCACACGGCTCTATGCATTTCATCATGTGATCCCGTACATCCCTTCATGCGAGCCCGCATTTCCTTGTGCAAAACTATCTTCCAGTGAGTTATTTGCTGTCATTTTTTTTTGAGCTTGTTTAACTTTTTGTCCTATCATTTTCAATTTTCTGGGTTGATCCGGGTCAGATTGGATTACTTGCCCTGATGTTAGAAGCTTGTTTAGCTTAGGATTCTTGCATTTTGAACTCTTGGATTAGCAATCTTTGATTTCATGAGTGACCTTTCTTAGAAGCTTGGTAAGCTAGAAACTATCCTTGTTGAAAAGATAAACCTTTAGATTCTTTGATAACACAATTAGAGAGTTTTGGTAGTCTCTTGTCCATCCACTTTCATGCAATTTCAATTTCAATTAATATAATTTGGGTAAGACCATCTTCCTGATCCATATGTGCTAGAGTATTCACCTAAATTTATTGGGCACCTCTGTGGCAGTGTTGACTTACGCTTTTTTTGCAATATTCTATCTTATCACCTCTTTTTGGACAAGTTAATGCCTTTACTATCCTAGTTTGGTACCAACATTTCTTAGGTTCTTCCTATCACCTAGTACTTTTTATTTCATGCTAGTTACAACAAGATATCAAGTAAATCAAGGAAAACGACCTCAAGTGGTTTTTAACCAATTACCCCTAGTTCAAACTTGCCAAAAATATAAGGAAAAAGGGCCCATATTTGATCAATCACCTAGGAATATCTCAGAAGTGTGGTTTGGTTCCAAGAGTCATCTTAGTGAGTTAGGTACCCCCTTAGTATCCTCTCGCTCTTCTATGGATATGAGTTACACAAGGACTCAGAGAGAGAGGGAAGCCATGGAAAAATGTTATGATGATATGTTTGCAAAGAGTAGAGATGCTATTTCATTCAGTGGTTCCTCACACAACAATAGACTAACCTCAGCCCTTATTTCAACAAGATATTTAGATGCACACCAAAGAGATGAGAGAGAGAGAGGTAAGAGGCATGCTTATCCATATAACCAATCACAACATGACAGTGAAGAGGATGAACGTTATGACACTCATGTCAATACAACTTATACCAACAACTTGTTTCAAAATTCAAGACCAAGTTCACCACTCAAGACCTCTTTAGGTTACATAAATGAAAGGATAAAGAGGATTGAGCGTGAAAAGAAAGCATTCCAAGATGAACAAGATCGTAATGAAGAATAAATTAGATGCCTAGAGTTGGAGATACAAACTTTGGTAGAAATGGAAAAGAAAGCCTTTCAAGAAGAGAAAGATAGGCTCATGGCTCGCCAACTCAATGATCCATTCAATAATATGCATATTAGTGGTGGAAACAACTCTCCTCCATCCAATCCTCCTAGGAATCCACAAAGTAGGAGACTTTCAAGATCACCATCACGATCTCTTGGTCCTAGAGGAAGAAGGGTTTCTAGACATGACCATTATAGGAGACCAACCCCTCCTAGGAACTCAAGGAAACCTTCCCAATGTGCTCATTATGGTTCACAATATGGGGGTAGTAGCTCGAGCTTTGATTGCACCTCCCAAGATTTCATGTAAATACAACAAGAGCCACTTTTTCAACAGTATGTAGAAAAAAACAAGGATAAGTTCCTAGAGAGTCTAATCAACAAGGGTGCCAGAGTCCCTTACAACTTTGATGTGGATAAAAAGATTAAGAAGCAAGGTCCATCTCAAGAGGAGAAGATCAACGAAATACAAAGAACAATAGACAAGATGTTTGGACCTAAGAATTCTTTCTCATTGGACTCGATTTGTCCTAATCCTTTTGATAAGAGTGTTGACATGAAAGAGTTTTCTAGAAAGATTGAAATTACTCAATATGACAAATATGATGGGAGTGGAGATCGACCACATGATCATGTGCGCCAGTTTTATACCCCAAGTTTTGAGTTCCATCAAGATGATTCATACCTTATGAGGTTGTTCCCACGAAGTCTTAAGGGTCAAGCAATGGAATGGTTTACTAAGATAACTCCCCCTGTTAAGACTTTCAAAGAGCTTGTTCACAGATTTGTTCAACACTTTGCATATAATGTTTCAAGATCTATCATCTTGTTGGACTTATGTAGCTTAAAGAAGATTCAAGGAGAATCCTTTGTTACCTTATTGCAAAGGTGGAGACAAAAATTCTCTTGCTATTCTAGAACTATTCCTGACAATGAAAAGATCAACATTATTGTTAGGAATTTGGTCCCCAAAATGTGGTATGAGGTTGAGAAAATGGTTTTTGATTCATTTGAAACCATGGTTGAAACCGCATGTAGGATTGAATATGTTTTAAGAGAACAAGGAATTTTGACCAAACATGGAAGTAACAACAAAAATGGTCAAAACAACAACAACTCTAACAAGGATAAAGGGAAGAACCAATATTGGAATAGGAACAAACAAGTGGTTAACAATGGAGTTGTGGATTCCTCTCAACCTAAAGATCAACTTGTGCTTCACTGATCTAGTATTGTTCAAGATACGAAGCTCAATAAATCCAATAAACAAGAAAGTAAGCCAAGCTACCAAGGTAGGCCTAAGAGAAAAAGGCATCAATTTGCAAAACTTGGTGAGTCATATGAGAAAATTTTAAAGAAACTTATTGATAATAATCTGGCACATCCTCAAGATGCTGTGAATTTTCATATACTTGAAGTTAAACCACATTGGTGGAAGGAGAAAGCCTTTTTCATATTTCATAATGGTATTGGACATGACATTGAACACTACTAGAAACTCAAGCATATTATTCAAGATCTTATTGAGAGTGGACAACTTACAATAGATGGATTGAACACCAACGTCGATCATAAGGCATTCAAGGAACCTTTGCCCAAATATGAAAAGGGGAAAACCTCTAAAGTTAAGAATGACAAAGATAAGATCAACTATACTTACATAGATGCAGAGAATACTATCAACATTCTTGAATTTGTGGAAGAAAATGTTAATATGATGAGTGGCAGAGATCCTTATGGTTATGATCTAGATGAAGACTCTCCTCCTATTTTTGATAAAGAACCTATTGTGGTGCTAAGGGGTCCCAACTCTAGAAGGTCGTCTCAAGCCCTTAATGCCGTTACCCAAAGTCAAGGTCCCGTTTTCATTAGAGGACCCAATTCAAGTCAATCTAGTAAACCTAAGCAAGTGGTATCCAAGCCTGTCACCTTGAAACCAACTATTAATACTAAATCAAGTTATAGTCTTGTCAATCAGTTAAAGAGAACCCCAGCTCATATTTTGATCTTTGGGCTCTTAGAGTTGTCCCCGAGACATAAGAAAATCCTTGAGGATGCTTTGCACATAGAAAATGTCCCCAACAACTTAGATGTCGATCAATTTGAGAATATGGTTAGTCACACTGCTACCCCTCATTTCCTTTCCTTTTTAGAAGATGATGATAAAGCTTTGAGCCATCCACACAATCTTGCCCTTCATATTGAGGTCGTGATCCATCGAACCCGTGTCAAGCATGTGTTGATAGATGGGGTTGCTGGGATTAATATTTGTTCCTTTAGTCTTTTGAAAGAATTGGTTTAATCTGAGAAAGTCATAGATACCAGAAAAAGGATTACTATCAAATCCTATGATGAGGCAGAAAGAAGTTCCAAGGGGTTGGCCATCCTTCCTGTTAGGATTGGCCCTGTTGAAAAGGATATTGTATTTCAAATAGTTGATGCTAGACCCCTTGCGTATAATATCTTACTTGGTAGACCATGGATTCATGATATGCAGGCAGTGTCATCTACCTATCATCAATGTGTTATGTTCCCCTACAATGGAATAGAGATTTGTGTACCTGGGGATAACACTTTATCTATCAATTCAATTTTAGGGGGAGCTCACGTTCCCCTCAATAGAGAAGAAGAAGATTTTGATCCTACTTTAGCAGAATGTAAAGACAAGCTTAAGTCAGTAAGAATGTAAAGACAAGCTTAAGTCAATAGAATGTAAAGACAAGCTTAAGTCAGTAGACCTTGGTATGGGGGGATATCAACTTAACTCCCTAACAACATTACTAGTTTCACCTTGGTCTTATGGCAAGCCTTCATCAGAGAAGAAACCTTCCTCTTCAGCTATGACTTTATTTGGAAAATTTGTGGAATCATCAGTGCATATTCAAGATGAGAAAGAGGAGACATTTGTTAGAGATTGGATCTATAGAGAAGAAAAATATATGCACAATGAGAACTTCTCTCCCTCTCCTAAGGCTTATGGATGAGGGCATGATTTTGTTAGACAGATGGGCTATCTTGGTTATGGCCCTCTTTATCACATTTTGGATGCTAGATCTGAAACTCTTGATCATGCTCAATTTGGACGCAAGTCTAAGAAGCCAGTTGGCCTAGGATTTGAAAATTACAACAAGCACACTAATCCTCTCTTTGAAAATTTGGATAGTGATGATGAACCAGAGTATGTACCTAATTTGACAAATCACAAAGATGTGTGAAGATTGGGTCCCTTACACTACTCTCCTTTGGGGAGATTCTGATATTTCAGTCACCCATGAGTCAGTTGCAACTTTGGAATAAGAATTAGATATAGAAGATCCTTTGAGAGAGCGTAAACAAAATAATCTTGTTCATTTAATAGAAAGAGAAAGTGCTACTTTTGATGAAACTGGACCTTCTACATCACGATGTCCCAAACCTTCATGGTGTAAGCAACCTAGTCGCAGTTCAGATACAAGGTCAAATGAGTATGAATAGGACTCTTTCTATGAGCCCTCCATAGTTGATAAAGATATTGATGTTGTTCATACTTATTGTTCTCAATCCAAGGTAGCTGACGAGTCACGTATAGGATTAGAGGATTTGAACCCACCTGTTGCCTTAGTGGATGATTCTTTTCTTGTTAGGATGAATCCCAATTTGTGTAGCTTAGAGGGATACTTGATGGACTCTGACTCTTCAGTCACCAGCAATAATATCATTCACATTTATAACCTTTAACCAGTTGTTGACTTGCCTCTTATTCATCTTGACCTCATTGATTGGTCCCAATGCTATCAAGAACCTGAGCTTTTAACATTCCAAAATGATTATGAGAAAGATTGTTACCTAAATGCCATTGAACCCGTAGTCTCTTCCACCAGTGAACCGGTTACCAGCATGACAGATCTAGACATCAAGTACCTTAGTCACAAGATAAAAAGAAAATAAAATCAAAAGAATAGGAGTTCTGATGGCAAAAACCACTATGTGGCGGTGTCAGAACTGAAAAAAGTAAAAATAAATGATGTATCCAAGGGTGAAAACCTCTCTGAGGCACCTAAGGATGATGTACTTGATCGTCTCCTCAGCTATTTTCAAGATCGATCTTCAGTGCTTATTGAACGAACACAAGTGATCAATTTGGGTATAGATGAGGTTCCACAAATAGTACACTTGGCTGATTCCTGTTCATCTCAAGAAAAAGAAGCTTACACTAAGTTCTTACAAAAAAAGAAGATCAATTTTGCATGGACTTATTCATATATGCTAGGGTTGGACATTAACCTTATCATGCATCATTTATCTATAGCTCCAAATGTCAAACTAGTTAAATAGAAATTGAGAAAGATGCATCCTCACATAGCTCTACTTTTCAAATCTAAATTGGAGAAACTCCTTGGTGCAAAATTCATAAGAGCTATTGCCTACGCTGAATGGATATCAAACATTGTACCAGTTTCCAAACATGATAAATCCATTCGAGTTTGCACAGATTTTAGAGATCTAAATAGAGCATGCCCAAAGGATGACTTTTCACTTCCCAATATATACATGATAGTGGATATGACTACGAGTTATGAGATTTATTCCTTGATGGATGGATTTTATGGGTACAATCAAATTAAGATAGCTCCTGAAGATCAAGAAAAGACTGCAGTCACTTGTGCATGGGGTACCTATTATTGGAACATTATGCCTTTTGGATTAAAAAATGTAAGAGCCACCTTTCAACGAGAAATGACAACTATTTTTCATGACATGATGCATAAAAATATGGAAGATTATGTGGATGACACCTTGGCCAAGTCTAAACAAAGAGATACACACTTAGATGATTTGGAAGTCATTCTAGATCGCATGGAACAATTTCAACTAAGGTTAAATCCTAAAAAGTGTGCATTTGGAGTCACCTCTAGAAAACTACTTGGATTCATCATTTCAACAAAAGGAATAGAGGTGGACCCTGAAAAAGTCCAAGCAATCATAGATATGCCACCTCCTAAAAAGATTAGTCAAATGAGGAGTCTTCAGGGATGTCTTCAATCTATAAGGAGATTTATTTCATAATTGGCAGATAGAGCTCAACCTTTCAACAAGAACTTACACAAAGGAGTCAAATGTGTTTGGAATGAGGATTGTCAAAAGAGCATAGATCAAATCAAGAAGTACTTGGCAAATCCTCCTATTTTAATGCCTCATATCCTAGGGAAACCAC